>JAODAL010009664.1:0-109428 GCA_025379985.1 Phyllomedusa bahiana | reverse complement strand
GGCCGTAATTAACAAACCAGGTGAGCTGACTTCAGAACTTTTTCGTTTTTGTTGAAAATGACATAGTTACATAGGTCAGAAGGCCGATAAAAGACAGGCAACGATCCAATCCAATTTTGCTAAAGTGTTGACCCAGAAGAAGGCAAAAACCCCCATGAGGTAGAAGTCAATTGTCCTAATTTTAGGGAAAAAATTTACTTCCCGACTCCAATCTGGCAATCAGAATAAATCCCTGGATCAATGACCCTTCTCCAGAATCCTAGTCACTATAACTTGTTATATTATTGCGCTCTAGAAATGCATCCAGAGTCCAGACCCTTTTTGAACTCTGTTAGTGAAATCACCATGACAAGTTCCTCTGGCAGAGAGTTCCACAGTCTCACTATCTTACAGTAAAAAATCCCTTTGTATGTTTAAGTAGAACCTTTCTTTCCTCAAGACACAGAGGATGCCCGCTTCTTCTGGATACAGTCCTGGGTATAAATAGATATTGGGAGAGATCTCTATTTTGACCTTTAATATATTTAAACATATTTATTATATCCCCCCTAAGCGTCTTTTTCTTAAACTAAATAACCCTAATTTGCTAATTCTTTTGAGTATTGTAGTCCACCCAGTGCTTTTATTATTTTTTGTTGCCCGGTTTTTCCCTGTTCAAGCTCTACAATGTCTTTCCTGTGTTGGTCCCCAAAACCTTACCCCAATTAATGTGAGAATAGTGTTCTCATCTGTGCATCTATGCCCCTTTTAATACAACCATGATCCTATTTGCCTTGGCTGTGCTGTTGACATTGGCTGTACAGTTAAGTTTCTGTCCCAGGATTTCAAGTCCTTCTCCATGTTACTTTTACTCAGCATTTTTCCATTTAACATGTAATCATGTAATGGATTTTCTCCTATGTGCAAAACCCTTGCATTTATCTGTGATAAACCTCATCTGCTTTTTTCTCTGGCCAGGCCTCCAACTTACCCAGATCCTTTGTATAAACAATTCACCTTATTGTGTCGATTACTTTACAGAGCTTAATATATCTGCAAAAATCGATATTCTACTGTGCAATCATTGTGAGATCATAATGAAATATTAAAGAGTATAGGGCCCAATACTGAGCCTGTGGTTACCCACTAGTAACAGGGGATCCGTTGAGTATGTCCATTAATTACCTCCCTTTGTTTTCTATCAGTGAGCAGTTGCTTACCCAGTTTCAAACATTTTCCCCAGTCCAAGCATTCTCATTTTACTTACCAACCTTTTATGTGGCACAGTACCAAATTCTTTAGAAAATCTAAATATATGACATCCAATGTCTCACCCCGATCCAGTCTAGAACTTCCTCATAGAAACTGACGATATTAGTTTGACAGGACCTATCCTTCATAAACCCATGCTGGAACGGCGTTATATATTTATTTTTGTGAGATACTCCAGTTATAGCATCTTTAGAAAACCTTCAAAACATTTTACCTCAAACAGAGATTTAAACTTACAGCTATAGTTTCCAGGGACCACTTTTGACCCCCTTTTTGAATATTGGCACCACATTTACTATGCGTCAATCCTTTGGGACAAACCCCATTATTATATAGTCCATAAATATTAAGACTAGGGGCCTATCTATGACATTACTTAACGCCCTCAGAACACGGTCCTGGTTATTTGTCTATTTTAATCTTCTTAAGACGGAGCTGCACTTCTTCCTGGATTCGACAAGAAACCTTTAAGTTGGAGTTTACCTGATCTCTCTGCTCATCAATAGGAAGGTCATCCTCCTCGGTAAATACAGTGGAGAAAAATGTTTAATAGGTTTGCTTTCTTCTCATCGCCATCCATAATATCTCTGTCCCTACTTTTCAAAGGGTCAACATTTTCTGTTTTAGTCTTTTTACTATTTATATAGTTAAAAAATATTTTGGAGTTAGTTTTACTTTCTATGGCAATATGTCTTTCTGTCTCCAGCTTTGCTGTCTTTATCATTATTTTACATATTTTATTTGTTTTCTTTATAGTTAAGTGCCTCTTCACTGCCCTCCTGTTTTAGTAGTTTAAACGCTTTCTTTTTGTTTTTTATTGCATCCTTTACATCTCTGTTGATCCCTTGGGTTTTTCTGTTTCTATTATTTTATTACCAAGGTATGTACCTCTCCCCAGTGGGCACCTAAATGTTAGTCGGTTCCTGCACCATTTGGGAAGTATTTTTTCTTTTTTTATTGACAAAACCCTGTTTCCTTTGGAGAGCTACAGGTTTAGTTTCACAATTTATGTCTGGGTAGTTAAGTCGCCCCATAATAACAACCTCATTCTGATTTAGCCGCTCATTTTTTGCCTGAGGAGTACATCTTCCATGGGTTCTGTTACATTTGAGGCCATGTAGAGACCCTATTAGAATTATATTATTGTTATCAACCCCATTGTATTTTTTACCAATAAATTATTCCACATGTTTTATTTCCTGTATTTAATTTTACTGCAGTGTTGGCTTCAGACAGGATTTTACATAGAGACATACACCTCCCAATTCCGGTGTTTACAATCTCTTCTGAATAAACTGTAATGGCAAATTTTTCTAAATTTTCACAATATTTTTCACAAATAAGCAAGGATTGTATGGACCGAAATTTCTTACTAACTTAAAGCACAATGTGTATGAGGAAAACATTTTTTGAAACACATGGATAGGTACAAGTGTCAAAAAGTTATTCTCACATAAATTGGCGTCTCAGATTTAAAAAAATGGGGCTCTGTCAGAAAGGCCTAAACTGGCTGTGGCGGCAAGAGGTTAAAACTTACCACTTACCATCAGGTAATGTTACAGTGTAAACTTCTGTTCACTAATTTAATGCTCAAAAAAACTGGAGGTTCTTTTTTAGGCCCCTGGCTGCCTTAACCAGATGTTTATTATCTTTGCAATGCACCGGTGGGGTTACAAAGGGAGCCCCTTTCCTCTGTTGATGCTATGCTATGTAAGGGATTGAACAACCTGGATCATAGTTATCTACAGTTATCACATAAGCACAGTATGAGCCACAACAGCTATAATCTATCAAGGCATGAACTCCACAAGACCTTGAAGGTGACTTGTGGTATCTGGCACAAAGACATCCCTTAATCCCTGCTGCTTATGCAATTTTTGAGATGCAATTTTTCCAACTCATCTTACAGATGTTTGATGAGACAAAGATCTAAAGAATTCTGAGACCAAGCAAACACCTAGAACTTTTTGTCATGTTCTTCAAAGCATTGCTGAACAATTTTTGCGGTATGTCAGGGCTTGTTATCCTTCCAAAACAGTTCACTGCCATTGCCAGGAAGAAGAGTACTTAGTCTACAACAAGGATTTGGTAGGTGGTATGAGGCCTTTTCATATCATGTTTTTTTTTTTTTTGTTTTAGTCTGTTTGCTGGAAAAGATTGAGGCATACACATAGAATGTATTTATAAAATACAATTGCCTTATAGAGGCCACAAGAGTGTTTTTAAGACATTTTTCTGGCTGGTATTTGTCAGTATGCTGCAAACAAGAAAGTAAGGATCCGAGTAGGAGTGTAAGCTATTCCATCTTGCAAAGACTACTAAAAAATCATATATGTTAAATGTTTGGACATCCATTAAATATACACATCATGAGCTTTCCCATATCTTCTTATGACATCGTAGTTAAGTAGATAACATTATATCAGCAATAAATAAACCAAAAGGTAAAAATTGGCAGTAGCTCACCGAAAGTGAAGTTCAAAGCTTTCATATAACCAGCTGAGTAGCGCACTTCATCCTCGCACGGCGTCCCGGCCCTCAGTTCAGAAGCCACAAGGTAATCACAGAAGGATGCAATCAGCAAACGGACCCAGCGATAGCGATGAAAAAGGTGCTTTCTTTATTTCATTTCAGATAGACAAATGGAGGGTGGAGGGTGCAGGGGGGACCCACAAACCGACACGTTTCGGGCTTACAAACCGTGAACAAGGGCTATACGTAAGCCCAAAACGCGTCGGTTTGTGGGTCCCCCCTGCACCCTCCATTTGTCTATCTGAAATGAAATAAAGAAAGCACCTTTTTCATCGCTATCGCTGGGTCCGTTTGCTGATTGCATCCTTCCTAGATAACATTATAGCCTATGGTTAATGGCTGTATTATATGGATGTTAGAACAGTTGTATCCATCACTCATGGGTTATAATGGCATCTGTTACAAAAAAGCTCACAGTGTGTCTACACAGTAGAGTCTATATTAGTCTATGAGTGACAGATACCACTGTTAGGCATCTGTCACAGCCTCTTTATCATATACATCTGGAGATTTTCACTGTGTAAACACTAAAAATACAGATGTTTTGACCTTTACCTTTCCACACATTTAGTTAAGGACTCTAATTTATCACAATACAAATTCAATACAATATTAATACATGCTAGGAAACCCCTTAACTGGTAGCAATTTACATGACAATCTGGGGGACGACAAACAGACACACATACATCTAGTGCCACACATGTTGAGATATTTTGAGCCAAAAGGAAAGCTAAGGAAGGACACAACAATAAACAAAAAGGTGATGTGAACAGGGTCAGATCCATGTGAATGGCAGAAATTTAAACTGCCTTTGTTGGCTTACCTTCTTCCCATGGTGTATCATGTTGCCATCTCCTCTCCTCCACAGGCAAGCATCATTTTGGTGTCTACATCATGTAATAGAAACTGTTATTTAGTAGACCAAGCTTCCTTCTTCTACTGTTTTATGGTCCAGTTTTGATACTTACTTGCCTATTGTAGGTGCTTTGGGAAGTGGGCAGAGATCAGCATGGGCATAAAAAGCAATCTAAGAGCTCTTTTCAAATCTGTCAGGTGCACATTTCTTTCAGTATTAGCTTAGGCTGCCTGATTCTTCTGTTCTGTGATTGTAAGTGTTGTATTCCTGCTGAATATTGAAGTTGACTTGATAGCTAAGCCTAAAAACACAACAAAGCCATACTTACAGCTCAATGGCTGGACTAAAGACTGAAGCCAGTAGGAGGCAACACAAGCCCCTGTGCTACTTGGAAAAGGTATAACAGGTGCAGATAATTAATGAGCAGAAGCTCACACTCCACTCCACTAGGGGAGCAATTGAATGGTAAAAAACTGCACATTAAATAAGTACCAATTCACACCATGGGGGGTATAATACATGGGCACACTGCACAAATGCAAAAATACTGATATGACAACCACTCACACACCTTCTATGTATGAGGGGGTATAATTGCATATACAGTGAAGGAAACAATTACAGTATTTGATCAGTTGCTGATACTGTAGTGTAAGTTTGCCCAATGACAAATACATGAACAGTCTATCATTTTAAGGGTAGGTTGATTTTAACATTGAGAGATAGAATATCCAAAATAAAATCTAGAAAATCACATTGTATAAATTATATTAATTTACTTGCATTTTTCAGTGAGAAATAAGTATTTAATCTCTCTTGCAGACAATACTTAATTCTTGGTGGCAAAACCCTTGTTGGCAAGCACAGCAGTCAGACATTTTTTGTAGTTGATGATGAGGTGTGCGCATATGACAGGAGGAACTTTGTTCCGCTCCTCTTTGCAGATCATCTCTAAATCATTAAGATTTTGAGGCTGTCGCTTGGCAACTCGGAACTTCAACTCCTTCCATAAGTTTTCTATGGGATTAAAGTCTGGAGACTGACTAGGCCACTTCATGACCTTAATATGCTTCTATTTGAGCCACTCCTTTGTTGCCTTGGCTGTATATTTTGGGTTATTGTCTTGCTGGAAGACCCAGCTACGATCAATTTTTAATATCCTGGTGGAGGGAAGTAGATTGTCACTCAGGATTTTACGGTACATGGCTCCATCCATTCTCCCACTGATGCTGTGAAGTAGTCCTGTGCCCTTAGCAGAGAATCATCCCCAAAAGATAATTTTTTTCATCTCCATGCTTGACAGTGGGGACGGTGTTCTTTGGGTCATAGGCAGCATTTCTCTTCCTGCAAACACGCGAATTGAGTTAATGCCAAAGAGATCAATTTTTGTCTCATCTGACCACAGCACCTTCTCCCAATAAGTCTCCCAGAATCATCCAAGTGTTCATTGGCAAACTTCAGACGGGCCTGCACATGTGCCTTCTTGAGCAGGGGGCCTTGCAGGCACTGCAGAATTTTAAACCATTATGGGGTAATGTGTTACCAATGGTTTTCTTGGTGACTGTGGTCCCCCGTGTAGTTTTAGACTGATCTCTCACCTTCCTCATGATCAAGGATACTCCACGAGGTGAAATTTTGCATGGTGCTCCAGATCAATGTTATTTTGTATTTCTTCTATTTTCTTACTATTGCACCAACAGTTGTCTCCTTCTCACTCAACGTCTTACTTATGGTGTTGTAGCCCATTCCAGCTTTGTACAGGTCTATGATCTTTTGTCTTGCCCATGTTGTAGAGGTTAGAGTCTGACCAATTAAATGAGTCTGTGGACAAGAGTCTTTTATAAATGTGACTATTTAAGACAGCTGTCTTTAATGCAGGTAAGGAAATGATTAGGAGCGTCTAACTGGTCTGAAGGATCCAGAACTCTTAATGGTTGGTAGGGAATCAAATACTTATTTTTCTCAACATGCAAATAGATATATATAATTTATACAATGTGATTTTCTGGATTTTATTTTGGATATTCTATCTCTCAATGTTAAAATTAACCTACCCTTAAAATTATAGACTGTTCATGTCTTTGTCAGTGGGCAAACTTACAAAATCAGCAAAGGATTAAACAATTATTTTCATCACTGTAGACAAGGCGATAAAAAGGGTGCCAGATATGTGTGGTACACCATGCTGGCTTACAGCCTATGACGTCTCTACTATTCGATTTGGCGGGCTGCCCAACACTTTTTACGTGTCCAACACAAAATACTGACACCCTCTGCTCCCCAGTATTTTGGGTAAAAAAATGACATACTGGAAAAATATCAAATATGAGGTATTAGTTGATACAGTGGCCACTACATTTTCACAAGCTCACAAACCTCGTCAAGGTTCCTCGTATCTCGCAAGTCCCTACACTAGTCATTTACAAAAAAAATCACAGAAAAATGGGACTAAATTTACTCAAAAACACAAGGCCATACTTACAGCTCAATGGCTGGACTATAGACTGAACCCACTAGAAGGCAACACAAGCCCCTTGGGTAGCAGAGGGTGTCAGTATTTTGTGTTGGACACCTAAAAAGTGCTGGGCAGCACGCCCAATCGTATAGCAGTAGTGTAATAGGCTGTAAGTCAGCATGGTGTACCACACGTAACTATATAAATGGCAACCTTTGTATCGCCTTATCTATATGCAATTATAATACCAGCAACCACCCCCTCAACATAGAAGGTATGTGAGTGTTTGTCTTATCAGTATTTTTGCATTTGTGCAGTCTCCCCATGTATTATACTGTGGTTTTTTTGCACACTGTTGTGAATTGGTACTTATTTAATGTGTAGTTTTTTATCATTCAATTGCTCTTCTAGTGGAGGGTTGTGTGAGCTTCTGCTCATTAATTATCTGCACCTGTTTTATCTTTCCCAGATAGCACAGGTACTTAAGTACTGTGATTTTTTTTTTTTTTTTTTTATATCGAGGCCTGCTTTAGAATTTCTCTTTAAATTTTTTTAATAACTTCATTTGAACACAGGATTGTTTTAACTTAAACTCTGGGAATTTTAAAACTCCTTCTTGCACTAGTACTTCCCTGTTTTTGCTTCATACCCAGTGATATTGTTGACTTATTTTTCAACTCTTAGTTATCTGACACCATTTCTGACTACTATTAACCCTCCTGTTTATTGTGTCAGTTTTTTTGTGATGACTGTAGATGCTGAGAATTCCTAGCAATAAAAGTCCAATTTTTTAAGGTTGAATACTGTGGAAGCCATTTTTAAGCATACAAGCGAATTATAATACAATAGGTCTAGCCTTTGTTCTGCACATTTTTTAGTGAGTAGGTGCATATAACCATTACTTGTTTTCCTTTTCTTGACCACTTTTGGTAGGTATTCTCTACTACATACCAGGAACACCCCACAAGATCTGCCATTTTCAAAGATGATCTGATTGTTTTTCTGCTGTCAAATATAACCTAGCCCTTGACAAGTGCCATTGTCGCAAGATAATCAGTATTATTCACTTCACCTGTCAGTGGTTTTCATGTTATGGCTGATAAATATATATATATGTATTTGAAACAACATTTAGGATCATCTGCCATTTAATAGCAAATAGTTCAGGAAAAATAAGCCTATAATTCATGATGCTGTGATTTCACTAACATCCTAATTCATGTGTCCTCTATTCTGTTTGACAGCTCCTGCCAACTCTTGAAGCCACCATGCTGAGTATTTAATATTTATTACAACATATAAATGTAGTAAATTTTAAAATGGACATTTTGAAGACACTTTTTTTTAAGCCAGAATTAAAGGAAATGGTAACATCCACACAGCAGAATGACATAACAGCTCCAACCAAAACAATTGTAGGGTGGACTTTAATTATAATCAAGACAAAAACCTGCAAGACAGTGTTGCCCCTGAGGAAGCTGATGGAAAAACTTGCATTGCACATGCTCATTCCACCCTGGTAGGTGTTACGGGTGTCCCTGCGACCCCCGTGTCGGGTCGCAGGCACACCCGCAACGCCGCAGCGTCTCCTGCTGCGGCCGGTGCTGTAGCCCGGCGCTCGGGCTGCGGACACCCCGGCGGCTCTGGGTCCCACTTACCTCGCCACGCTCCTGTTTCCGTCCCGGTGCGCGCTCCTGCTGCCGTCCGGGGGCGCGCGCGCCCCCTAGTGCGCGTGCACGGCACTACAGGAAAATGTAAAGGGACAGAACGCAGGTGATTGGTCTCACCTGGTGCTGACCCTATTTAAGCTCTGCCCCTTCCTTGGCACACTGCCAAATCGATAGTGCCCTGTGCCTAGAGAGGAAGCATTCCCGAGTGTCTTGTTCTGATTACCGTGTACCGTACATTCTGCCTCCGTCTCTTGACCACGAACCATAGCCGCCTGTCCTGACCTTCTGCCTGTCCCCGACTACGATCCACTGCCGCCTGCACTGAACTTCTGCCTGTCCCCGACTACGAGCCTGCTTCACGATTCTGTACCGCGCAACACCTTGGCTGCCACCGCAAGCAAGTCACGTCAGGGATAGCGACCTGGTAGTAATCCGCCGCAGCAAGTCCATCCCGCTTTGCGGCGGGCTCTGGTGAAAACCGGGACCTACTTAGACTCCACTCCCTGGCGTGGCTTACACCATCGCTTGTGGTGGTTCAGAGGATCCACTACCACATCCGTTACAGTAGGTAATGCTTTTCAATCTTTTTACTCTCCCTTTCCCTTATTCAGTATAGTTTGCATTTGATTATTGATTATGAATTATTTAATGTTGATGTATATTATATATGTTCCATTTTCATGGATATGATAAATTAATAATTTGTAAATATCCTTAAAGTTCATCATGTTTATTGTTATTTTTAGGGAACATTATCATTCTTCATGTGTCCAGGGTGGATTGGATTGTAGCTTTTACCATCTTGCCCCTTATTCTACCTTCAGATGTTATTAATTTCTATTTTTGTACTTCTAATAAAGTTTTTTTTATAACCTATGAAAGAATCAGTTTGTGTGATTCCTTTTCTTGTGTTATTCTGACATTGCTGCTAGAGATGAATAGGTGGAAGCAGAAATTATTTATCCACATAGAAAGTTTTCGCTGTTATGGTGGATCACAGCTCTTCCAAACAGTTACATGGCTGTACTTGGTCATAAAAATCACGCTGAAGTTAGGCCTTTTTAAAGCAATTTTATAACCGATGCTACCGTGCATGAATTGGATGTTTACCAATGGAAATACTGAGTAGAATCCAAATTTTAGTCAGTGCCAACATATTCTGCAGCACTCAACCATACAGTGGGAACATGCAGAAAGAAAATCAGATTCCAGAATGGCCAACAAGCTAACAATTCAAAAAAAAGTGAGGACACTGCTTGAAAGGGCTACCAATTAAGTAAGTAGGGGTGATACAAAAGGTATTCTTAGTAGCTACTGCCAAACCAGTAGACCTCATAAAGTCATCTTGCCTTAGTAACAAAACACTTATACAGTGGGATGTAGAAGTAATCATACCGTTTGAACAGTAACTAATTTTTAAATCCGATAGGCAAACTGAGTCAGACTACAGAGATTCATTCAATTTCCAGGAAAAGGGGGGCTTATTGTAGTGGGGAAGAATTAGATCGCAATGCACTGGGGCGTGATCTGAGTGTATGAGTCGTCCACTGACGGGTTAAGAGTTAGATTGAAGTCACCACAAAGAATAAGTTGTCCCTGGGCAAAACCTGTGAGGGCATTCAATGTTTTAGAGAAAAAAAGAGGAAAGACCCGTGTTAGGAGCATAGATGTTGGCGATCGTGTAGGTACGGCCCTGAATAGCGCATCTGACAAACAGATAACGAGCGTCTGTGTCCGACATAACATCTAGGACCTGCACCGGCAATGATTTGTGAAAAAAGATCGCGACCCACTTTGTTTTGGCAAGCGAATTACTACTATGGTACCAGGCAGGGAAATACCTATTTCGGAAACCTTGGATGTGGGTGTCTAGCAGATGGGTCTCCTGTATACAGACAATGCGGGACCTTTGCTTGTGGAGATAGTAAAGGACTTGCGCACGCTTTTCGGGCATATTGAATCCCTTCACATTGAGGGATGTGATCCTAATACTAGCCATCAGAAGATAAAAAACAAACCGTCAGGTGAAAATACCCAAGAAACTTATGTGACAAAAGAGGTGAGACCGACTCTGGGAAATAGGTGGATTTAAAACAGAACAACCAGTCCAACATCAAACAAAAAGGCCTATAAAATACAGGCCAATGCTAAACAATAGGCAGAAAAGTTACTGCAATAGCCAGAAGACTGTAGAAACTGGCCAGTGCTCCCCAGGGGCATGGGGGGGGGGGATGCATACCCAAGGTGCGACATGCATATGTAGAAGAGAGAAACAACATACAGTTGGCGACAACACAGGAACAGATAAACACACTGAATGTCCGGATGGAGGGCCGGGTGGGGTCGCAGCACCTCTAAAATAATACGTGACACAAACCCAAGCTCCCCTCATCCAGTCAGTAATTACCAGCAATAGCAGACATTAATCAATCGTTACTAGTGCAGACAAGAGAAACAGTTGAGGCATCAGTCAAAGACCCCATAAATTAGGGCAGTCGTCAAAAGAAATGAAATGAAACGGTGTAGGAATGGGGTGAGCAATGGGGGGAAGGCAGTCGCTCCGGACGTCATCAGGCGCTCATCCCCTATCCAGCCCCCCACGGCTCAGTCACTCCGGGTCGGCAAAAAAAAAAAAACACCTATGGGCAATCTAAAATGCAACCTCGAACAGTATTACCAAGAGGGGCAACTCACACCTGCAATAAACAAAAAGGGGGAGAGGGGGGTCATGATATAGAGAACCGAGAACCACGGGAGGTAGTATCAAAGATAGAACCTAGACACAATAATACTCATTGCAAAACCTGACTGATGGGCCCACAGTCCGTGTTCTCAACGATGCGGAAGCCTCTTGGGTGGAGAAGACTCAGGACTGCCCGGACCTCGTCAAGATCTTTGAGGCTTCGGTAGCTCAATGGCAGCAGATCGAACCTGCTGAGCTCCAGGTAGACCCCAAGGTGCGGCAAAGTCCATTTCCAGTGTTGCTTCCTAATCCGAAAGAGTCATCTCAGGGAAATCAAGAGCTGCAACAAAGGCTGGGAGATCCGAGGGTGAACGGAGTGTCAGAGACTTATCCCTATGGCGGACCTGAATGGAGAAAGGGAAGCCCCAACGATAAGGGCTGCCCCGATCCTGCAAGAGTGACAACAGCGGTTTGACAGAGGCTCGAAGATGGAGGCTTCTCCTAGAGAAGTCCAGGAACAGGTCGATCTGCACACCATCACAGACGACTTTCTGCATGAGGCGAGCTTTACGCATTATTTCTTCCTTCAATGTGAATCTGTGTACTCTGTAGATTATTTCCCGGGGTCGAGCAGGGTCCTGACTTTGCGGGCGGAGTGCCCTGTGGGCCCGGTCAAATTCGATTTCTGTTGCCTCCGATCTCCCTAGGATGTAGTTGAAGGCCTTTGTTAGGGTAGGGATCAGTTCACCTGTTTTAATAGATTCCGGAAGACCCCTAATTCTAATATTGTTTCGCCTGCTGCGATTTTCTAAATCGTTCATATGATTCACCAACTGCGCAACTCGGTTCTGTTGCTCTGACATGGATGCTTGGAAGGCAGCGATAGTGGACTTTGTAGATGTTCGGTCACTCTCCACGGGTAAAACTCTCGCCTGTAGGGCTGTTTTGTCAGCTTGAACTAGGATCAGATCCTGTTTCCATGTTTGGCGTAAATCCTGAGCCATCTGAACATCACATTTAGTAGAAAGTAAGGAGAGGAGCGCTTTAAGCTCTGGATGGGCTTCTAAGGCATGAAGTGCTTCTTCAGGAGGAGGTAAACCTGTGGCCTGCATCCCTGCGCAGGGGCCCACGAGAGTAGGCGCCTCAGTTGAGGGTTGAGTGCCAGGGACCTGTGCAGTGGGGTTACCCCCCCAAGTGGGCGAGTTCGAGGCCGAGCGCCACGGCACGTTATGGCGAGGTGTCAGTTGGGACAAGATGGCGTCCTCATGAGCAGACCCTGGTCTAGGAGCTGGAGTCAGAGGCCCCTGTGCATCTAAGCTGTAGACCGCCAGTTGAGACCCAAGCCTATGCAAACCTGGGTCAGCCTGCAGGCCCTCCTTAGTGACTTGTGGCATGGCAGACAAAGGCCTGAGTAGAGAGTCTACTACCACGATTTGTGGCTCCTTTGGCCGCACTACAGGGCCAGCAGATAAGGGAGTAGTCCCTGAGAGGCTTCCCTGATGCAGGGAGCTGGGGGGCTCCGCAGCCCACTGCCCAGGAGAGGCAGATGAGACTAGGTCCCTGGACTGTCCATCAAGGGGGTTCAAGGTATGGCTTGCTGGCAGCAAGGGGGTAAAGTCCTCGGCTCCCTTGGGGGCCCTCCCGGCTCAGCATGGTCCCTGCCACAGCCGTGGCCGAGACCTGGGAAGTCAGCAGCCGATCAGCTATAGCCGCAGAGCAGGGGAGTGGGCTGTACCTGAGAGGGCTCTGTGCAGCATCGCCTGCTCCTCGGCTCCTTCGGGGATCCGCCGCCGGAGCTGTGACATCCAGGCATGCCGATTGCCTGTCAGGCTCCATCATCCTCCTGTCCTCCTCCGCCGCACGCCAGGAATTTACTGAGCCCGCGACTTTCCGTTGCGGCGGGAATGCTGCGGCTGAGTCCGGTGTTGCTGGCAGGAGGCGCGGGCTTCGGTCCTGTCGCGTCTGCGATGCAGCAGGCTCCTCAGCTCGCCGTCCGGCAGCTGAGAGACGCTGGAGACTCTGACTGCGCCCCGGGGATAGCAGGTAAGATGGCGCCTCAGGAGAGGAAGCGCGGGAGGATGGCAAAGAGTCCTGTAAGCCCGCAAGCGGGGCAAAATAATTTGAGATGGTCGGACCACTCGCTGCAGGGGCTCTGGGTGTCCTGGCAGCCTTTTTCGCTCTTTTGCTGCCCATTTTTAGTACAATTTCAGCCGGTAAACTGCAATCCTGGACGGAGCTCCACACACACACGTCCTTCTTCCTACATAGCTGGCCACGCAACCCCCCACCCTCCCCCCGCCGAGCTGTAACTAATTTTTAAAGATTACAGCCACAAACTTAAATGTATTTTATTGATATTTTGTGTGATAGAGCAACAGAAAGTAACGAGTATTTGTGAAGTATAAAGAGAATGATACAAACTTTTCCAAAATTTTGCAAATGAAAAAAACTGAAATGTCTGGTGTACACATGTATTCAGTCCCCATGAGTCAATGCTTTACGGGACCACCTTTATTTGCAATGACAGCTGCAAATTTGTTGGGGGATGTCTCTAAAGGCTGGCATTGTCACCCATTCTTCTTTGCAAAATAGTTCTAGCTTAGTCAGATGGTTGGTGAATGTTTGTGAACAACAATTTTCAAGTCCTGCCACAAATTATAAATGGCATATTGAAAATGCTTTGGGTTAAATCATTCCATTGTAGCTTTGGCTGTATGTTTGGGGTTGTTGTCCTGCTGGAAGGTGGACCTAAACCCAAGTCTCAAGTCTTTTGCAGCCTTTTTCTACAGGATTGTTTTGTATTTTGCTCCATCCATCTTCCCATCAACACTGACCAGCTTTCCAGTCCTTGCTGAAGGACAGTATCCCCTCAGAATGATGCTGTCACCACCATGCTTCATGGTGGGAATGGTGTATTCAGGCGATATATATTTTTGGATTGCCCCTACACATAGCCCTTGGCATTAAGTCCAAAAAGGTCAATTTTAGTCTCATCTAACCAGATCATCTTCTTCCACATGCTTGTGTGTCCCCTGCATAGCTTTCTGCAAATTGCAAACAGTATTTCTTATGGGTTGCTTTCAAAAAGGACTTTCTTCTTGTCATTGTTCCATAAGGCTAGATTTGTGGGGAACAAGACCAATAGTTGTCCCCTGGACAGATGTTCCCACCTGAGCTGTGGATTTCTGCAGCTCACCAGATGGACCTTAGGTCTCTTGTCTGCTTCTCTAATCATTTCTCTCCTTGCCTGGGCTGCCAGTTTAGGTGGACGGCCATGTGTTGGTAGGTTAGCAGTTGTGCCATACTCCTTAAATTTACGAATGATGGATTGAACAGTGCTCCATGAGATGTTCAGATCTTGGGCTATTTTTAAAAAAAACCTAAACCTGCAATACACTTTGGCACAACTTGATCCCTGAACTGTCTATTGTATTCCTTGGTTTTCATTATGCTGCTTGTTCACTAATGTTCTATAACAAATCTCTAATCCCTTCACAAAACAGCTGTAGTTATACTGAGAATAAATTCCATACAAATGTATTCTATTTACTAATTAGGTGACTTCTAAAGGCAATTGTTCATGCTGGATTTTATATAGGGGCAACAGAGTACAGGTGGTTGAATACCTGTCACACTTCAAGTTTATAATTTGCAAAAATGTGGAAAAGCATGTATCATTTTCTTTATATTTCACAAATGCTTGCTACTTTATGCTACCCTATCACATAAAATATAGTAAAGTTGTGGCTTTAAATTTTAACCCCTTCATGACTCCCCGTCTTCCAAGAGTTTTAACTTTTTTGTTTTTCTACATAGACATATGAGGGCTTTTATTTTGCGGGACAAAATGTACTTTATAATGATGTCATCGACCATACCATGGAATATATTGAGAAACCAAAAAGAAAAAATCTAAGTGGAGTGAAATGTGAAAATAAAATATTTGCACCATGTTTGCAGGGTTTTTATTTTTATGGCATTCACTTTTCAGTATAAATAATGTGCTATTTGTATGTTGCAGGTTCATACAATTCTGGCAATACCAAATATATAGGGTTTTCATTATGTTTTAGTACTTGTTAATGCTAGTCCATGACCATCTCCTGCCTAGTCTACTGCAACATTCTTCTCTGTGGCTTCCTGTCTAGCACTCTTGCTCCCCTCCAAACCATCCTTAACTCTGTTGACCGTCTTATCCACCTCTCTTCTCGCTATTCCTCTGCTCTCCCCTCTGCCAATCTCTACACTGGCTACTCAGTGAACTTAGTTCAAGTTAATTACCATGACCTACAAGGCTCTCCATAACCTCTCCCCTCCACACATCTCTGCCATAATCTCCAGATACCTCCCTTCGTGAAATATCTGCTTCTCACAGGACCTTCTTCTCTGCTCTCCCTTTGTCAGCTCCTCACACAACCATCTCCAAAACTTCTCCTGTTTCTCCCCCATACTTTGGAACTCACTGCCCCAACACATCATACTTTACTCTACTTTCACTAGCTTCAAAAGCAACCTGAAAACCCACCTCTTCAGAAAAGCCTATAACCTACTGTCTCTACTGTGCTCTTTCTCTACACCCCTCACCCTGTCTCTACACTCCTCACAAACATATCTTGCCCATAAATTTTTAGGGGATGTGAAAAAACGTCTTTTTTTCTTCTACGTACGGGACAACTGATGTTATATTTTAATAGATCAGAGTTTTACGGACACGATGATGTCAATTATGTGTAACTTTTTTAATAATTAATAGCAAAAGGGGGGTGATTTAAACTTCTAATACTTTTTTATTATTTTACAGTTTTAAACTTTTTTTTTACTGTTTTAGTCTCCCCAGGGTACTTACCACTAGGGGACGCAATTGTCAGTACACCTTTCTGCATTGTATTAACAATGCAGACGGATGTACAAAGATGGTGGTTCTGTCACTTCCTGCCTTTATAAAGCTTTCAGTTGCCATGTTAACTTATCGGTACCCCAAAATCTCACCGCTGAAATGCTGATTGGAATGGGAAACAGTCCACACCACTGTTTCTCATTAATTTAAACACCACGTTCACTGTGGCATCTAAGGAGTTAAACAGCAGGGAACGGAGCTGGCTCCATTCCCTGCTGTTAGCGGTGGGTGTCAGCTACAATTAGCAGCTGCCATCAGACTCCTACGTAGCAGGATTACCAAGTAATCCTGCTACATAGGAATTTACTGGAACGTACCAGTACATCTTGTGTCAGTAAGGAATTAAAAATGAGAAACAGATCAAGGGGCATGAATACTTTTGTAGCCCATTGTAAGTCCTTGCAGATACATATAACCTGAAGTTACCTCATGTGCCACTGTAAGGAGTTTCTATCTTATTACAACATGCAATGGAACATGTAGGAGCCAATAGACTTTTCAGGATTATGGATAAATAGAACATGATTCGATTATATGGTTTTGTACATAAGAGATCCATAGAGATGTGGCTCGTTAGTGACTTACAGTTTTTATCAATTCCAAGTGGCAATGGGGAAGATATATCGATACAAAACACCTATGCTAATTTAAGTTATTAGTCAAAATTATAAACATCATGTCAAATTTATTAACATTGTAAATATGCATAATTTACAATGCTATATCTCTTCTTTCTTTGATATGTTGAAGATGCTATAAAGTGAATAACTGGCTTTATCTAAAGCTGGTGCAATAACAACTTAGTTAACGGGCTAGCTCCAAAGCCATTAGCCATATTAGGCTAGGCTTGTAGAAGAGGGAAAATCAAATCTATCTACTTAGTGTAGCAAGAATCTGTGCTGCAGACATATGTATTCTGACGAGTGTAACACATAGAAGAGACAGATGAGTGATACGAAACTGCTAGGTTCAGTGACTGGCTATTGCAGTCACAATGCTTGGATCTATTTCTGAATAACTGTTAAAGATCTGATACACCTAATCTTGGGAAATGAAGATGGAGAAATAAGCTCACCAGAACTTCCATCCACATTGGCACCATATCAACTGAATTCCCTGCCTCCATGGTAATTTCCCATGACACAATACTCTATCATATGTCACCTCAGTTGTCAGTATCTTGTACCAAAAAATGGTGTGTATATGTGTGTTTAAAAATCTGGCACAGTTTGTGAGTCATTGACACAAAAACACATTTGGCGTACAACATACACAATTTGAATGAATTCCATGCATTTTGCTTAGTAAAGCTTTGCAGTACTTTGTCAGCTTATGACATATAACTTTCTAAAAATATGTCCCATACATTGCTCACATTTATAATAATTTGCATTATTTCAATTCAACAAAAAAGGCAAGAACATTTATTCCACTTTGTAATTTGCTCAATGTAACTGACATTTTCATAGACTTGTTAATGCTGTTCATCAATAGCAAGTTTTACAGCAGGGTAAATATATCACTATACTGTATATAAGAGGGCAATACACTGATGTATTACCATGATTCCTTACTTTTATAAAATATTCTCAAAAACTGAATGCCAATATCCACTTCTGAAGACGATGAAACTTAATATGTTAGCCATAAGTTGATGCATCTAGAAAAGCAGGAAGCTAAAAGATGCACTCTTGCTAAAAGGAGGTTAGTAAACGTGTGGATTAGCCTGGAATTGTTGGTGCCAATTATAGTACAGCAGAAGACTTTAAACTGCTTGGGATAAAAGCCGAGAAAAGTGCAAGACTAAGAATGTGAGGATAACTTGACAGACTGCATAGGCTTTAAATAATCAAGTGTTACATTTCTTTTACAGCTGTAACATAATTTGCTCACATATAGTGATTTGTGATAGTGCAGTGACCTAAAAAGCCTTTTTCAGTTCTATATCCCAAATTCCTCCTAAATTGTTAGCTCTTATTTCATTAACCCCTTCTATTAAGTAAAAGCTCACACTTTCATATTACAATTATATAATTTTTTAAATTCAAATATATATAAAGGTAGCCTAACTCTTTATTAAATCACTGTTTATTATAAATCTATTAAAAGTCCGTGTGCATTATCCACATGCATAGATTATTACGAGACGCTCCCCACTCTGGACGGTAGTCGCACTTGTGCCTTCATTCCCCAGTACCAGTGCTCACCTCTCCTTGCTTCTGCTCCGCTGGAAGACATGGCGTCCATATCCACGCCAACTCTCATGAATTTAAATGGCCAGCTCTTGACCCTATATTAGGTCACTTCCCCATTCTTACCTCGCCACTGTGTTGGTGTTATTACCCTGAGCGGTACCTTGCCTTACTGGTTGCTTTTGTATTTGACCTTTGCTACGTACTTTGACTGTTCCTGCTTGCTACCTGCCCTGACCCAACCTCGATTGACCAGACTACATTCTGCCTGCCCTGACCTTACCGCCTGTCCAGTGACCACGTCTAATGTTTGCTCCTCCTGCACCATGTCGACACCTTCGCTGTCACCGCCATGTCAGGGGTAGGAACCTGAGAGTCTCCCGTGGTAAAGTCCAACCCGCCTTGCAGCGGACTCAGGTGCATAAAAGGGCCTCCTTAGACTTTGCTTCCTGATGTGGTTCATATCCATTTCTCACTGTGTTCCATAAAGTTGGACCACTCCACAGAGAAAAGATCTCGTTCCTTGTGATGCCACGTTCTACTACTGCAGTTCTCCTGGGCCTCCCATGGCTGCAGCTCCATGCTCCTGCACTGGAATGGCTAGCAGGAGAGATCACTTACTGGGGCAACAGTAACATTCCTGGAGTCTTATGCCTCTTTGCTTCGTACAACCTGTTTCTCCAACCATGCCCTCCATTCCGCTCTCGGGCCTTTTGACTCCGTATTAAGAGTTTTTGGATGCCTTCAATGAGAAACAAGTAGAGACTCTACAGCCTCATTGGGCCTATGACTACCCGGTAAATCTTATGCCTGGCACGATGCCTCCGTGGGATAAAGTGGACCCCTTGCCTGTGCGTCAAACCCAAGCCATGTCTGCCTATATCAAGGAAAACTTGCAAAAGGGCTTTATGCACAAGTAGTCTTTCCCTGTCAGTGCCAGGTTTTCCCCATTGAAAAGAAGGATGGATCTCATCACCCCTGCATCAAACTATCAGGGCTTAAATAAGGTCACTGTCAAGAAATGGTATTTGTTACCTTTGATCTCTGAGCTCTTTGATCATCTACATCAGTGTTTCTCAACTCCAGTCCTCAAGACCCACCAACAGGCCAAGTTTTCAGGATTTCCTCAGTATTGCACAGGTGATGTAATCAGTGATATGATCAGTGCATTCTATTGGAGATCCTGACACAGGTGATATAACTATTGTCAGTGCATTCTGTTGGAGATCCTGAAAACATGACCTGTTGGTGGGTCTTGAGGACTGGAGTTGAGAAACACTGATCTACATGGAGGCAGAATCTTCACTAAACAGGACCTGCGGGGAGCCTATAACCTGATACGCATTCATGAATGCGATGAATAGAAACCTGTGACATCTGTGAAGGGCATTTAGAGTATCTGGTGATGCCATTTGGCCTCTGCAATGCTCCAGCTTTCTTCCAGGACTTTTTCAATGAAGACTTCGGAGACCTACTCTACGTTTGAGTGGTATTACATCTTGACGACATATTGATCTTTTCTCCTGATCTCAAGTCTCATCATGACCATGTGCGCCTGGTGCCAAGATTTGTACGGGCCAACCACCTCTACACGAAAGTGAAGAAATGTGTTTTTGAACCGACCAGTCTACCATTCCTGGGATACGTCATCTCTGATAGAGGCCTGCAAATGGACTCTGCTAAATTGTCTGCTGTACTTCAATGTCAACAACCTATAGGACATCGGGCGATCCAGCGCTTCTTTGCTTTCGCAAACTATTATCATCAATTAATTCCTCACTTCTCTACTCTGATGGCCCCTATAGAGGTACAATGAAGAACTCCAACCCTAAATTCTGGCCGCCTGAAAGGGAAGAAGCCTTTGCCTGTCTTAAAGCTGTGTTTGCCACAGCACCGATTCCCCCCAAAAATTTCTACTTAGAGGTGGATGCCTCTTATGTGGGAGCTGTAGCTGTTGTCACACGGAAGACTACTAGAGGCAAAACTTGATCAGTAAATGTGAAGACAGTTCACTCTCACCCGCTCGGTCTCCAGAAATGTCCAGCAATCAACTCTGGGTGTGCAACCAATGTGCATTCACTGGTAGGATCCAAGGAGGAAACCCAGGGATTCAATGGGTGAAACTGCAAAAGTCTAATAACGAAAATCCTCCGATCCTTCTTCAGTGTAAAATAAACGTTACTTTATTTCCATATTATTTAAAAATCATAGCGAGTAGCTAGTCGGCTAATGCGTTTCGGGACATTATGCCCTTATTCATTATAAGGACATTATGCTATGAATAAGGGCATAATGTCCCGAAACGCGTTAGCCGCCTAGCTACTCGCTATGATTTTTAAATAATATGGAAATAAAGTAACGTTTATTTTACACTGAAGAAGGATCGGAGGATTTTCGTTATTAGACTTTTCTAGAGGCAAAACTATTACCTGCGTTTTTTCTTAAAAACCTTCTCTCCTGTAGAAAATAATTATACCAGTGGGGATCGAGAATTGCTGGCCATTAAATTGGCTCTGGAAGAATTTTGCCATATTCTGGAAGGTAAAGATGAATATCTTTACTGACCATAAGAATCTCCTCTACCTTCAGACTGCACAACAGTTACATCCCAAGCAAGCTAGATGGTCTCTCTTCTTCTCTCGATTTAATTTTCTTCCACACTTTAGGCCTGCAGAGAAAACGTTAAGGTGGATACTCTTTCCCGTGCATTGGATATCGCTGGACTCAACTCCACATCTCAGCACATCATCTCTCCAGAACGTTTGATTTCTGCAGCTGCTGTCAACCTCCATCAGATTCCTGTGGGCAAAACATTCATACATACAGCCTTAAGGAAAGAATTCTTAAATGGGGTCATTTGTCCAAGTTAGCTGCCAACCAGGAATGCAAAAATCTTTATTATTAATCTCATGGCACTACTGCTGGCCGCTATTGTTCAAGATGTCAAAGATTTTGATCTCTCTCTTGTTCCAAATGTGCCCCCAATGCATCTTCTCGTCTCCGACTACTTCATCCCTTGCTTGTACCTGAGAAACCTTGGTCTCATATTGCCATGGACTTTATCACGGATGTACCTCCTTCCTCCATTCACACAGTTATTTGGGTGGTCACTGATCGTCTCTCCAAGATGCCTCATTTTATGTTTTGATCGAGTTCAATTTGTCTTTATGTTCTGGCGAGCACTCTCTTCTCAGCTACAAGTTAAGTTGGACTTCTCTTCTACCTACCACCCTCAATCCAATGGACAAGTAGAGAGGGTGAATCAAGTCCTTGGGATCTATCTTCGTCATTTCGTTTTGTCTCATCAAGACAATTGGGCCAACCTTCTTCCATTGACCCAATTCTGGTACAACAATCTCTATTATGATTCTGATAGAGTCTCTACCTTTTTGGTGTTTTATGTGCAAAATCTCTTCCCTAATTTATTCCATCCATACACCTCAGTTGTACTGTATTTGTATGCCCTAGTTCAAGAGATTTCCCGCATCTGGCAGGCTACCTGTCAGTGTCTTCTCCAAGCATCCTCCTGGTCTAAGATATAGGCGGATAAAAAGCATAGACCTCTTACAGTCTTCCATCCCGGTGATGAGGTGTGGCTGTCTGCCAAGAACATCCACTTCAAGATTCCCAGCCTTAAGTTTGGTCCTTGCTTTCCGTGTTCCTTCTTAGTATCCCTTCTGTGCCATATCAATCTAGTGTGCTACAAACTTCCCCTGCCTCCATGTATGCGAATCCCGAACTCCTTCCACATCTCTTTCCTGAACCCCCTGGTCCTCATTCATTATTGTCCAGAAGACCGTAAAATCCTCTACCGTAGCTGATACTGGTGATACTTACGAGGATCAAGAAATCATGGCAGAGAAAAGTCTCAGAGGTAAACACTTCTTTCTTATAGACTGGAAGGGTTTTGGACTCGAAGAAATGCAGATTTCCCCCAATGGCCACTCCAGAACAAGAGGGGGCTTAAGTGGTGGGAATACTGTAACGAGGTGCACCACGATCCCCGCTTCGGACTGTGGTCATGCTCGTGTCTCTGTTCCCCTGCGCCAGTAGTCACCTCTCCTCAATCCTCCTCCACCTGCAAACACTGGCCAACGCGAGCTGACTCTTGTGGATTTAAATGACCAGTGTTCTGCTGATTACCAATCAGCGGACACTGGACCCTATATTAGGTCACTTTCTCCTACTTATCTTATCACTTTGTTGGTGTTATTACCCTAAGTGTTACCTTGCTAGTTGTTCTTGGATTTAACCTTTGCTATGTACTTTAACTATTCCTGCCTGCCACCTGCCATGACCCTATCGTGAGTGACCACACTAAGTTCTGCCGGACACCTGCCCTGACCTTACCGTTTGTCCACGGACCATGTCACAAGTCTTCTCCTCCTGTACCCCGTCTGCACCTTCGCTGTCACCAGCAGTGGCCACGTCAAGAGTAACGACATGGGAGTCTCCCACAGCAAAGTCCAATCCACCTTACAGCAGGTTCTGGTGAAGACCAGGGAGCTCCTTAGACTCCGCCCCTGACATGGTTCATATCCATCTCTCACGGCAACCCAGAGGATCCACTACCTCTGGATATAGATGATGAATGCTAACACATTTCAAGCAATATACATTTACATAAATTTGGATTTTTCTCTGCCATTGGCCTGCTGAGTCCGTGCTCTCAGAATGGAGTATCAGCTGTGGCTTTTATAATTATATGGTGAGCTGCATCATCTTTTTTATGTATTATATAATTTTAAGTTGATTCTTATGTCTGAACAATGTTTTTACTCATAAAACTGACTCAAAATGTATTTCCAAGATATGCCAAACTACATGCCGTCATGAATTCCAGGGCGCAATACTTCCAATACACATGGGTCCCCCGCATTTTACTAATTTCTGTCTCTATCTGGGTACCTGAAATAAATTATGTTCCTCCTTCCTGTGCCCCCGGAAATCATTTATGACCTCCACTAACTGGATGTAGGTAGATGGGTTAGCATTGGTCCCCTTTTTATTTACATTTGATCTGGGCCCCTGACAACAGTACTGCCCTGTTTTACAGTAATAATATTATTTTTGAACATTATGGGTGCCATGTATGAAAGTTGGCGCTGACAAGCCAGTTCCAAATAGCTTTAAGGAAGTGAAGAATGTGCCAGAATGTATAAACCTGTTCTTCTGCAGGTCATACATACAGGCGCAGACTAGTGCAAATACAAGTCTGGCTCAGGAAGACCACTTCTAACTTGGTTTGGCTGTTTTAACAGTTCTGCGCCTAGGTTTGACGTAAAAAAATCATGAATGTATCTAATTCTATGAATGTGGCGTGACGCCCCCCAGAACGCCCCTAAACTTTGTCGCATTAAAAAGAATCTTTGGCGCATTACAAATGGACTTATCACACCAAAGTTTGGAGTGCACCTGTTCATACATTCTTTTTGGCTCAAAGTACAACAGAAAACTGGCGTAGCCCCGTTCATACATGTCGCCGTTTGTGTTTCCCTTGTTTTTAAGCACTTTAGAATGTAAGGGCCACATATATGAAAACTGTCTAAAACGGTCTAAAACTCACTTTGTTGCCCATAGCAATCAATCAGAGCACCCCTCTTATTTTTCCAGAGCACTATATTAAATTAAACAAACACTTTTTTTGTAACACAATATCTACACAAAGGGCGACATGTATGAACAGGGCTGTGTCAGTTTTCTGCTGTACTTTGAGCCAAAAAGAATGTATGAACAGGCGCACTCCAAATGTTTGCGCGATAAGTCCCTTTGTAATACCCCAAAGACACTTTTTAGTGCACCAAAGATTTGGGGTGTTCTGGGGGCGTCACACCACATTCATACAAGTAGACACATTTATGATTCTTTGACACCAAATCTAGGTGCAGAACAATTAGAACAGCCAGATCAAGTTAAAGGTGGTGCCTGAGCCAGACTTGTCGTATTGGCACTAGACAGGTTCATACATTCTGCCGCATTCTACACTGCCTTAAAGTGATTTAGAACTGGCCTGTCAGCGCCAGGATTGATACATGTTGCCCAAAGTCTATATGTCACTATTTTTGAATGGATGTAAATCAACTATGTGCACTAGGCATGACCATAATTTAAGCATGAGGTCCCAGAAAATTTTAATTTGAGAAGGCCTAGCACAGAGAATTTATAATTAACTCAGATTATTATTAAGCCTTTGAGCCAAATATTTAAATTTTAAAAGTTAAATTAAGTATTTTTTATTATTCTGTTTGAAAGGCCATTTAAAAACCATATAGAAAACTATGAATTAGTGTCTAGCAGGTTAAACAATGAGCACCATCTCATAAAAGGAAGATGATGGTGAGTAAATATGATTTTCTGGTTTTTTTGGGGGGCGGACCAATCAACCCTAAACTGCACATTGCATAAAAATTAGTAATCAGGCAGCTAACTGTGGGCTCTTAGCATGTGGCTATTGAATACAGGGTATCACCACTGCTAAAGTCAGTGAATAGCAGTTAAATTCAACACAAATTTGTTTGTTTGTAATTATATTTTTTTTTTTTAAATTTAGAGAATTGTTCTTAATACCTAAAACAGTAATGATCATATTTATTCAACTAAAACATTTCATTTAAGCCATTAAATAGCATCTTTAATTTGTATATGAAGACAGCTAAGATTAAGCTATACATGCTGTAATTATATGTTTATCATTTTCTGTTGAGAAAAGTAATGGGATAATATTTAACTGCTGGTTATATCCCAGTACTGAGAGACAGCATGGTGTGAACCTCATTATCTGTTCTAATTCTACAACAGTACAAAATACAGTCATTTAGGTTATGTAGAAGCAAGATCTTCTCCACACCAAGACACCTAGCATGGTTATTTAAAAGATTTTAATCCAGTGAAAGATTCATTTGACAATGTATCAAATCTCCAATTCCATTTCTCTTGCTGCAAATACAAAAGTTTCTGGTTTACCAAACTTTGAGATTGCCATAGTAAATCTTATGAAATGAAAATTACCATTAACTGACTGTTCGTGAAATGACAAAAAAAAATTTGGAATACTCAAGACAGTAATTTATCATTGCCCTGCAGCTGGCTATGAAGGTCATACAGATGAACAGATTTATGGGTTACTAATATATAATTTGAAATTCAGTCAGGTACCTGAATATATTTATATGCACACATCTTTTGAATCTAGAATCTGCTGCCATTTCACTTTGCCGTAGGAAGCAACCACAAGTATATTCAATTACAGACGTCAGAATTTTCATTTAGAGGAACTATTAGGTATTAACATAGAATTTTATAATATATTCTGTGTGTTCATTCTTTTATTTGCTGGAGATGACATTGGAATATTTTATGTTTATTTAAGTAAAGTCTTCAAATGTTAAAAATGCTGAAGTTGGTGGCACAACTTATCTACTTAGGTTACTTTTGATATTTTAGCATAGTGGTGGGTAATATTGCCAGTTGGGTAAACTGGTAGATAGATTACATGGTAGTTTTGACCATTGTTTTTTGCAACAAAAACAAACTAATGTTTACTACTATGGTAGTTAAAGTTGTTCCTGAAAATTCAGTTTAAATGGGGCTAGGCTTTGCAAAAATAGAAGAAGATTTAATCTTAAATACCTGTCTCTTGCCTGTGCTTTTTGAAAGCTTCCTGAGAGCGATTAGTTTTTTTCTTCCAGGTTCTTGTGCCAGACACACAGGAAATGCTGGCGCTCAATTGTGAGTGAATGAAAAGCGAGCATCTTTTGTGTGTCAGGAGGAGGACCTGAAAGTGTACAGCAACAGTTTCTGGTGTGGTTCAGAGTGGCAGCACTGGAGGACAGATAGTCAAGTATAACTTTTATGCTATTTTTCCACAGCCTAGCCCAAAAATGAACTTTCATGGACTGGACAACGCCATTAATACATAGAAGTCTAAGGCTATGTTCACACGGCTTATTCAGGCAGTAATAGCGGGACGAATTTCGCCTGCTCTTACGCCGTGTGCTCCGGAGCGGGCGCGGATAGACATTCATTATCCACGGCGCGTATCCCACCGGGATAATTGAAATGACACTTTCTCCCCGCTCGCCGTATTTCGCGAGCGGGGAGAGGAGACGGAATCCATAGTTCTCTATTGGAAACTATTGATTACCATAATGACTGAGACGGATTTCAGCCGTATTTCGCGCAGTACGGCGCGAAATACAGAACGAAATCTGTCCCAAAATAAGCCATGTGAACATAGCCTAAGTGGTCACTAAGATTATAAGCAGAAGCAAAATCTATATGGTGAAGATGCTGCCTCCTGCTTGTGAAAGCATTAGGGACGACATGTATGTATGGGGCTGCGCCAGTTATCTGGTGTCTTATTAGCCCAAAAACTGGCGCAGCACTATGTGCTCCATGTATGAGCAGACACACTCGATAATTAGGCGCATTATGAGGCGCCCACGGCACTTTGTAATGCGCCTAGGATGCAGGGGCATTCTGGGAGCGTGTCGCACTACAACCATATGATTCTACATATTTATGTCTTTAGAATGGCAAATCCAGGCACATTACTACTAGAACAGGTAGACTGATTTAAAAGTGGTTTACCTGAGCCAGAAGTGTCGCTTTGTAGCTAAAAAGTCTATGGCCTGCAGTAGAACAGGTTCATAGATTCAGGCACATTCTACTCTACAAATTCACGCAAAAAATGGCACCTGGGCACCAAAAATTATACATGTCGCCCTAGATGTCTATAAAAACCCTGTCAAATGTTTTTAACTTCCAGTTATGTTTTCTTTTTCCCATCACACTGCACATGGATAAATCAATCATCTTGCTTGTGGAGTGATTTCATAAAAGTTAAAAAAACAGTTTTTAAATATATGTATTTTTCAGAGTCAAGACTATAAGCAACTCTTATTCACTGTGTTTAGAAGAAATAATTCTTCATTAAGGTTATTCTCAGGAAACTTGATTTAATTAGAACAATTACTGAAAAAAGGATTAAAAATGTCTCGACTAATGACAAATCTCACTTCTTTGGCAACATCCGAAAGCAGAGCATGCAAGACTCGTGAGAGTTCCATGAATAAAAATACTCTGAAAACAACAGAAGTACAATGAGGATAATGTCAAATAATTACTGGCCAGTCGTTATGCCTTTAACACGGTTATTTAAGGACAGCACTGGCTACAGGTTTATGTTGCTCCTAGGGCAATAGTTACAGTGGGATACTTTGTGACTCAACCACTTTTTCCACACAGTATGCAATTAGAGATGGGCGAATTTCTCAAAAATTCGATTCAGTGACTTCGCCGAATTTTCCGACAAAATTCGTTTCGGTCCAAATTGCTTCGGGACGAATCGCGTTAAAAAACAGCTATTTCCAGGCTGCACAGAGCCTGCAGGGTGCTGTAAGAAACAGTTGTGCCCATGGCTTAAATATGCAGAGGAGCTTGGTTTGGTTTTCCCATACAATGTTTGTGTTTTTAGTATGACACGCACATGACTGCCGCCCCCTTTAGAATCGCTTCACATAAAATTCCCTGGGCACTTAAGAGGCAAAACTGACCAAAAAACTGAAGGGGGAATGTACCTGATAAAGTCATTGGCAGCGACAGCTGGAAAAAAAAACAAACTGAGGGCTCGTGGCAACATCAGTGACAGAGTGTGGAAGTAAACGGCACAGAAACACAGCATGAGAGTTGCAAAATGACATTTTTGGAGGTGGCAAAAACAGGAGAGGGCCACAGAGTGGCACAATGACCGAGTGTGTAGGTCACGGCGGCACCCCACAGCAGCAGCAGAGTCAGACAGGGGTACAATGACACATGTGGAGTGATGCATCAACAGCAGCAGCAGCATGAGGGTCAGAATGTCACAATGAAAAGTTGGAGGAACGCAGCAGCCACAGCAGCAGCATGAGGTCAGGCAGTGTACAATGACAGAGTGGGAGGTCACGCAGCAGCCACAGCAGCAGCAGGGAAGTCAGACAGTGGCACAATGACAAAGTGTGAGTTGAGGGCATCACAGCAGCAGCAGCATGAGGTCAGAAAGTGCACAATGACAAGTGTGGAGGGAACGCAGCACCACAGCAGCAGCATGAGGTCAGCAGTGGCACAATGACATTCTGGGGGTGGCAAAACAGTAGTAGGCCACAGAGTGGCACAATAAACAGAGAGTGGAGTCACGGCAGCAGCAGCATGGGGTCAGAGAGGGGCACAATGAAAAGTGTGGAGCTGACGGCACAACAGCAGCATGAGTCAAGGAGTGGCCAAGGGACAGAGTGTGTAGGCCACGGCAGCAGCCACAACAGCAGAAAGAGGTCAGTTAGTGGCACAATGACAGAGTGTGGAGGGAACGGCAGCATCCACAGCAGCAGCATGAGGTCTGGCAGTGGCACAATGACATTCAGAGGGGGAAAAAACAGTAGTAGGCCCCAGAGTGGAAACAATGACAGAGAGTGGAGGTCATGGCAGCAGCCACATCAGCAGCATTAGGTCAGACAGGGGCCACAATGACATTTTTGGAGGTGGCAAAAACAGGATGGGCCCAAACAGAGTGTCACAATGACACAGTGTGGAGGTGACGGCAGGAGAACAGCAGGAGGTCAGAGAGTGGCACAATGACACAGTGTGTAGGTCACGGCCGGAGCAACAGCAGCAGCAGCAGCATGAGGTCAGACAGTGGCACAATGACATTCTGGAGGTGGCAAAAACAGGGAGAAAGGCCACAGAGTGGCACAATGACACAGGGGTGGAGGGCACGAAAGCAGCCACAGCAGTCACCCCATAGGTCAGGCAGTGGCACAATGACATTCTGGAGGCCACAGTAGTAGGCCACAGAGCGCACAATGACAGAGAGTGGAGGTGACGGCAGCAACAGCATGAGGTCAGAGAGTGGCACAATGACACAGTGGGATGTCACGGCACCAGCAACACATCAGCAGCATGAGGTCATAGAGTGGCACAATGACAGAGTGTGGAGGTGGGTGGCAATACCAGTCCCCTGGTAAAGATGGTGGTATTAAATGGAAAACGGGCAGCAGATGTGTGTGGCACCCAGCGGGTGGCGGCATCAGAATATGGCTGAGGCACGTAGTTTGAACCCAGATTCTTTTCCCTCACATTTTTGGGGTGAGGCTCATGGCTGATGTAGCCCTGACGCTAAGGCATTGGTGAGTGGAAATCCTGGCCGATCCACGCCTGATTCATCTTGGACAAAGGTCAGTCGTTCCCAATTTCCTGTGGACAAGCGGGTTTCTCCTTGGGGTAACGATGGCCCCCGCCGGCACTGAACACCCGCTCTGATGCCACACTACTGGCCGGGCGGACAGCTTCGTCCACTGCAAACTCGGCAAAATTTTCGGCCACACAAACCAGTTTGGCTGCCCAGTAGTCCAGCGGATCTGTCCAAGTAGGCCACCACCTGTTGTTTCAGTGACTGCTCCAGGTCCTGCTGCTGCTCGACGACTGCCCTCCTCACTAGGCGGGTGAAGGAAGCTGTTCATCAGTGACTCCAGACTTAGGTTGCTGCTGATGGAGCTGGTACTGCTCCTACGCCCCCCCCCACCCCCTATCCCCCAGCAGGGCCCCGGCAGTAGAACGTGAGCGCTGAAGAACCCCCGGTCAGACCTGTCAGAGGAGGGACGATGCCGCACATAGTTAGCGGCCAACTGATTTCCCTATAGTATTTGAGTTTGTCCTCCCTCTCAGCAGCTGGGAAAAAGGCTCCCATTCTGGAGCGGTAGCGAGGGTTCCAATAGGGTGGAGAGCCAAAGTCATCCTCCCGCCGGATGGGGACTATTCGGCTGTCACTAGCCAGCAAATCAGCATGCTGGCCCGGGCCATCTGCACAAGTGACTCAGGGACTCCCTGCCTGAGCTGCCACTGCTGACATCAAAGTACACGGGGTACTCCTGTCCCCTGGAATGATCAAAAAATCGTTAATGGCCTTTCTCTGTTCATACAGTCGGTCCAACATTGCAGGCTGGAAATCCAAATGGGTGGAAACATCGCATATCAGAGTGTGGGTTTTGGGGGGGGCGTTCTGCCGCTGCAACTTGAGGAGGGTGTTTCCTGACTTTGTAGGAATGGATGAAGTGCATGCACAGTTTTTCTGGCCCTTTTCAGAATCTTCTGAAGATCGGTGGAAGACTTCAGGAACCTTTTCCCCAACCAGATTGAACACGTGCCCATGCAGGGTTCATGGACCCCTCCCTCCTCGGTGCAGCGTGGACACCCTGTTCCTCCCATTGTCCGTCACCATGGTTCCTATTTGCAGTTGGCCGCGGAGAAAGCCACACATCGATTTCTTGCTGCATGACGCGAACAGTTCCTCCCCTGTGTGACTTCGTTCGCCGAGGCAACCAGGTGTAAACTGCGTGACACCGCTGTGCCCTACACATGTGGTATGATGGAGCAGTACTTTTGGAAGGCTGAGATTGTGGTGGTGGTGGAGGAAGGCGGACATCGGCGCAGGAGCCGCGATTTGACAACGTGGAGAGAAAGCGGCGTCTCCTGTCCAAGTTGTTGGTGTGCCTGGGCAGGAAGCACATTCACCCAGTGGGGCCGTAAAGGACAGTACTGGCCCTGACCGTAGTTACAGTTTGAACGTCCACGCTGCCGGCACCTTGGAACAAACCGATAAGCTCAAGGACTTGGGCCCCCCTTCTGTTCTACATATTTAATGAAGTGCTGGTAGTTCCTTTTTGGAAAAGAAATTACAGCTTGGAACTCTCCATCCGGCTCGCAAAAAGCCATTAGTTCTCTGAACGGTGCAGATCCACCATTTTGGAAAGGGAGGACTGCGTACCAAACAACTTGGTACAGGAGCACGGTCAGCTTCTGCACCTTAGGATGGTTGGATGCATACTGTTTTGTCTTGCAATCGCCTCGCTGAACGACTGCTGGCGCCATGAGTAAGCGGGAGCAGGGGCATCTGGACCGGGAGATGATGGCAAAGAGAAACGGCTTCCTTCTGGGAGAGGTGGGGAGCCTTGACTGCTGCAATGGCATGCGTGCCACTGGGGGCGCTGCTGCGGCGGCAGTATGGACCACCACATCTGAGCCACGTTTCTCCCAGGCCACCGGATGGTGACGCTGCATGTGCTGACGCAGGGCCATAGTGCCAACGTTAGCTCACTTTCTACCCACAGATTCTACATATATCCATATTCTGCTCCTCCTGTGTCTTAGCAAAGAACTGCCACACCGCCGAGTATCTGATTTTAAAACCGCCAACGCCCGCACCCGACTGACCTACTTTCCTGCCGATGCCCATCCCGGGGGATGGGGGTCCTGCCCCCCTGTGCCACTACTTTCTTGGACCTGCGAAGCGGGTTTTCTACCCCGTGGGCGCTTGGCTCCCGACCTCACATTGCTGCTACCCTGCTGACTCACGGCCACACAACCCACTTGCTGGCTGCGCCGCTGCCTGGCGCAAGCTGATGCCCTCTTCTCCTGACGATGATGAAGCCCTTGCTTCACCCAGCTCCCAAGTGCGGTCGGCTACATCCTCATCGATGTGTGTTTCATCGTTACTGCTGTCCTCATCACCGGTCTTGGTATGCAGAGGCTGACCCCTCACAACATGACCTCCCATGCCACTCTCAACATCTATACTTTGCCGCCTACTGCAAGAAGCAGGGGATATTGCTCCCATTTCTTCGCTGCCAAGTAGCTGCTGACTGCCCTTCTCAAATTGTTCATCCTCGCTATATAGTGGCGCTGAGCCCAGACCACATAGTAGATCTCTGGCTGAGGAACCGATGGGACAAGGCGGGTTGAGGACAGGTGAGGGCCGCTGACCCGCTCCCATGCCATGCCAACTAAGGGTTGTGTCTGACGTTCCCACCGACTCTTGGCTGGGGTTGTCAGATGTCATCTGGGAGGAAGTGGATGACCTAGTCAACCAATCAAGAACCATTGGGTTGCTGAACAACACACGGCCGCTAGATGACAGCGGCAGTTGTGGCCTCACCAAGTGACCCCTGCTGCGATGTCCCCTTGCTGTGCTGCGACCTGGGCCTGCTCCAGGAATGTTTGTGCCACTGCCAACTCGCAGGTGAAGAGCCTGCCACCTCTCTGTCTGACATACTGTTTGTTCTAAAATGTACAGACACTGTTTGATGAAGATATCTGTATATCATAAATACACACCCTGTATTTGACTCCAAATGAACCCACTAACAAGCTTGGGTAACCCTTGGATATAAATTGCGCTCCACACATGGGCAGGAAAAATTTATTTGTATGTGCCGTTTAAAAACACTGTGTATTTTACTGAATATAAAAGCACAAACAGGCTTAATTAACCCTCAGTTATGAATTATGCTAGAGGCAAAATTTCTTTTTTGGCGGTGAAAAGGAACGTTTCTTTTAGTGACCACAACAGCAGAACAACGCTAAGTTAACCCTTGGATCTAAATTGCGCAAAATAAATGAGCAAAACCAAAAAATGAAGTGGTATTTGGATGTAAAAACGCTGTTTCTTTAACTGAATGCAACAGGAACAGGCTTAGCTAACCCCTTGGATATTCAATGTGCTCAAGAACTGAGCAGATAGCATTAAAATGTATATGCAGCTGCATTGGACACACACTGGGCTTCAGTTCCAATACCCCAAAAAATCAGAATTAGAACGTAAGAGAAGCAGTCTCTGAGACAAGCTGTGACACCCCCCAAAAATCGCTGTATAAAAGTGAGTTCTTTAGTATGAGATATCATAAGCAGCAGCGGCGGCAGCAGTACAGTGAGAGGAGTGTGAGGAGCGAGCATGGCGTTCGGACTTATATAGTGCGGTGACATCACAGAATCCCGCCGGTCTCTGATTGGCTTCATCTTTGCACATGTCATGCAGGCTACGCCTTTCTTCCTCCCAGACTTCTTTGCACCATGTAACGCCATGTGCTCGCAGCCATTTTATCAATCAAAAACACGCTTCGTTCCTGCGTATCACCCCAAACTTCGACTTCGTTCAGAATCGAAGTTTTACTGAAAATCTAAACGAATTCCACTTCGTTAGAATCAATTCCCCCATCTCTATATGCAAGACAGATATTTTCCTGTCGTTTCGAATCAACTGAATCCCACAATCCTTGTAATTAAATAGTTTTACCACCAGAAATTTGAGTGTTGAACTTGTTGAAATGGGCAGAAGAATGTTTTTGTTTTCACCTTCCCACATTCATAGCCATAAACATTTTAATGAAGTATATGATTTAGCAGCACCTCCACAGCTTCTTGTAATATAAAAAATATCACATTTTTATTTTCCTTTGCTGTAAAAACATAAAAAGTCACAACATATTGTGAAACAATAACGCGTCCACTTCATAGCTATGATTAAGGACTTATTAAGGTGCATTCACATGGCAAAGACAAAATACTGGTCGGATTTTGCGGATTCAAGTTGTCCCCCTTCAAACCCACATGTTCATGTTCTGCCTGAAAACCGGGCAGCAGAAAGTTTTTAAGAACGTCGGCGGTGTCAAAATCCATTTGGCGGGAAATCCGTGCAGTGTGGACTGGTGCACGGATTTTCTATTTAATTCAATGTAAAAGGTTGACAGTCGGTTTACATACGGTTTTCAAATCCGAAAACCGTTTATAACACCGACTGAAAACCATTGCTGTGGGGAAAGGCCCTAAGTCTGAAATGTGTAAGCTGAGTGAGTGGATAAATTTTTTCACAATATGTTGTGACTTTTTATATTTTTAAAGCAATGGAAAATAAAAATTTGAACTGTGGAGATTCTGTCAAATCTTATACTTCATCTGAAGTTATGTTTTTTCTGCTGTTTTCTTGGGAATGTGAGAGCCCTGTGGTAACGTGCACCCTCAAATAAGGTGAGCTGAAAAAATTACTTTTAACCTATAAACATTTTTATGCTAGATAACCTATTATATTCTTGATCAGTTGTAGATGTTTTCGGAACAATTATGCCATACACATACAAAAGTGCTTAACTTATATTTACCTTTAATATGGGAACAATGCAAAAAAATGGTATTTATAAAAATTTTTATCACTATAAATATTGTTTTACATTTTTGGTATGTGTTGTTATAGTAACAGGGATATCAAATATATCTATGTTATTCATGGTTTTATGATATTAGTTTAATCCATAGTTGATTAGACAATGCTTTAAGGTGCACAGCAGTCCCAGTAACTTTTCTTACCTGTGGCTGAATGTAGGATTTCTCACTGCTGTAGAAGGGTCATATGACCTGCACTCTGAAAAGCTGAGACACACAGCATGGTTATGTGACCTGGAAGTAAATCTCTTTGTGTATTCCCATAGAAGGTTAAAAGTCTATCTCATAGGAATGCATAGTAAGACTGACAGAACACTGTATCTCTCCACCCACCATGTCACACACAAATAGGCAAGAATATGGGACAACTTTACCCCTATCTGGGACACACTGAGTTTGTGCAGCAAACTGCCTATCAAAACTAAAAGTTATGTTTGAGAGAATATAACACAACTTTAGTATCATATGCCATTAAATTCATGGGCGCAACTAGCAGTAGCAGTCATAGCAGCAGCTATGGCGCCCAGAGCTTGAGTGGGCCCACTCAGGTCAAAGAACATGGTACTATTTTGTAGATGATAGGGGTTTTCTGCTACCTACCACTACTTTATTGGTTCACTGACATCTAACACTATATTTATAGTTTCAATTATTGCTACCTATACTGCTGCTGCTTAAAGGGGTATTAAACCCCCAAAAAATAAAATATGTAATGGAGAAATGCTAAAGACATGTCACAATCTAGTGTGTGAACTACGTACAAACTCTGTTATAGCACATAGTATTGCTATGTTGTATGTTTCCTCTCACTGAACTAGTGGCAGAGCTTCAGTTGCTAGGCACCTGTTTGAAAACTATGCTTCAAAAAAAAAGCCTGCTATCCTCCCAGCTGAGCTATATACTTTATATACCATATAACTATATCCACACCAATAATATATATATATATATAATATATATATATAATATATATATATAGTATATATATATATACACATACATACAGTACATACAGATTTCCTGAGTACACCCAACATTTTAGTAAACATTGTATTATATCCTTTCATGGGATAACATTGAATATATGACACTTTAATACAATGTAGTCATAGTACCGCTTGTATAACAGTGTAAATTTGGTTTGTCCTCAAAATACACATAGCCCTCAATGTCTAAACCACTGGAAACAATATTGAGTACACCCCTAAGTGACAATGGACAAGCTGTGTCCAATTTGCCATTTTCCTTCCATGGTTTTATTGTTCTCACACTCTCTCATACTGGTCACTGGAAGTCCAATGTGGCACCTCATGGCAAAGAACTGTCTGAGGATCTGAAAAAAAGAATTGGTGCTTTACATATAGATGTACTTAGCTATAAGAAGATTGCCTGAAACTGAGCTGCAGCATGGTGACCAAGATCATACAGTGGTTTAACAAGGCAGGTTCCACTCAGAACAGGCTTAGCCATGGTCGACCAAAGAAGTTGAATGCTCAGCGTCATATCCAGAGACTGTCTTTTCAAAATAGATGTATGAGTGATGCCAGTATTGCTGCAGAGGTTAAAGGGATGGCTGATGAGCTCATCAAGGACTTGTTATTTAAATCCAGCCAGTCCCCCACTGTAAACTATCACTTACTGCCTGAGTAACGCCTTACAGTTCACAGTGCAATTCCTCATCTGGTTCCATCCAGACTCTGTGTTGCTTCCTACTGAATTCAGTCTATTGTTCAGCCATTGAGCCGTGAATATAACTTTTTGTTTGTGTTTTTTGAGTAAATAATGTCCCATTTTACTGTGATTTTTCTGTAAATGGTTAGTAAAGGGACTCGCAAGAAAAAAAACAAGGAACCTTGACATGGTTTGCGAGCTTGCAGAATATAGTGGCCTCTGTATCAACTAATAATTCATATTTGATATTTTTTGAGTATGTAATTTTTTTACCTAAATACTGGGGAGAAGAGGGTGTCAGTATTTTGTGTATGACACCTGAAATGTGCTGGGTAGCATGCCCAATCGAATAGCAGAGGCGTCATAGGTTGTAAGCCTATTATACAAAATTGACAGCACTCCAGGAGATGCAAAAAATAACACCTTTATTTGTGGTACATCCACAGGCTCCAATATGACTGTGCAAGACATCAGTGACTTGTAAGACTTTGACATTTTGGTCAAAAGACCTTTTTCAAAAGTCACTGTAAAATAAACACATATATAGACAATGATAAACAATGCAAGCACACCATAAACAAACGGGTTTACCAGTGGCAATACCAACCTCAGAGATTCAATAATTATACGTCTAGATCCAACTGGGACTATTTGAGCTCAGGTTCTGATAGCGAAAGAGGATACTGAAAGGAAGCTTTTTTTGTCCAAGCCAAAAAGGACTTGTCGCAGAAGAGACCTACTAGGAGGGCGGGTAGAAGATCCCCTCCTATCACCTATGATCGTATCTCGCTCTCAGGTGAAAGGATCTTGACTAAGGACAATTTGGTCATTAACATTTCCTCCTGTATACTGTTACCTGCGAAATACTCTGCTTTACAGTGCCAAAGATGTACTAAGGTATCAATCTATTTAAGCTTTTATTAACGCTAAGGTCAGAGGTTAGTGGCTAAATATAACTTGTTTACTTTGACCTACATATATGCGATAAAAAGGTCTGTTGTGCCCTGAATCTGAAGTCTACAATAACTCTATATCACACATATTGTGCAAAAACATCAGAATAAAAAGAAATATTAAGTATTTTTGAGTTAAAATAAAATAAATCAAGCAAATAACAGACCGAAAGTTGCTTATGGGAAACCAAAAAAAAGATAACTCATCTTAAAGGGAATGTGTCATCAAAAAATGACTTATTGTTTAACTCAGGTTTTTATGTTAAACACATTTTTATGATTTTTTTTTATTTTTTAAAATTTTTCCATATGGCCCGGTTCACACGGCTTATTCAAGCCGTAATTGCGGGACAGATTTCGCCCGCAATTACGGCTTGAATAAGGGGCGGGCGGGGGCACAGCTCGCCGGCCCCATAGACTTTCATTATCCATGGCGTGTATCCCGCCGGGATAATGAACATGTCACTTTCTACCCGCCCGGCGTATTCGCCGAGCGGGAAGGAGAGACAGAATCCACAGTTCTGTATGAGAACTGTGGATTACCGTAATGGCTGGGACGGATTCCAGCCATACTGCAGCGCAGTACAGCGCGCAATACGGCTGGAATCTGTGCCCAAAATAAGCCGTGTGAACGGCCCCTATCACTTTCAATATTTTTTAAAAATTCTTAAGTCCTGCAGTTTTCGCTTTGGCCACTAAGCCTAATAATTGTCTGAAGAGAAGATTCTCAGTAGTCTGCTCATTATCAGCACAAGAAGGGTTAGATTGAAAGGTGACACCAATATGTTTAGATAACACAGGATCCACTATTCACAATAGGAGATGTCACAGCTCTCCCTCTCCCCCTTCCTGCACACTGACTTCTTCCCAGATCATAGAGCATGCATAGAAAACTCTAGAGAAGTAAATGGGACTGATTCAGTCTACAGGCTCCTATGTGCATGAAACTGCTGTAAAGCATCTATCTAAATGCTGTTAAAGAAGTGCAGGCAAGAATGCTGTCTCCACAATCATATACAGACAAGCGAATTGAGAAATCTACAATCAGAAAATAAAAACGGCTAAAGAGAAAAGAATATCTATCAGTGTCTTGTTTTAATAAGTAAAAAAAAATGGTGACTGATTCCCTTTAAAAAATCTCCAGTGGCTCCCTGCTAGACTGCACTTACTACAGACTTAATTTCTGCAGCCAGTGCTTGGATGTAGTAGACACGTTAGCAGAGCATGCTATTATTTCAGCAACACACAGTCCTACATGGCTGTGATTGGCGATGTAAAAGACTTTTTTTTGTTAAAAATTCAATAAGCAGCTGTGAGGTTATTTAGTCCCCAAGAAAACTTTAATTCTGGTGTTCTCAGAAGAAACTATAAAATCAGCATTCCAGACGTGCACCAAAACTGCACAGAAAAAATGCTATGTGAACTACCGTAGGCTTTTTAATGAACAAGTACATTTTAATGCATCCTTAATTTATTTGTATTTACTAGATGTATGAAATTTCTTAAGAATAAGGAGCAGCATTACACATTCTTGTCTTCTCAAGCCATGTGGGGGTTTGTTCTATTTTGCAGCTGAAGAACTGACAAAAGGAGCAATGCTCAGATAAAACAATGTGATGCGATAAGACTTTCAGCCATTACCCGCTTAAGTCAGAATTAATACATCCTAGAGATATAAAGGTTAAGTATGCCAACGAAAATCCGTTCTGCAACTCATTTCTCTAAATCCATTCCAACACATCAGTTTTTAGCAGAAACTTGTCAGATTTAACTGCCTGTACTGGCAGCTATAATTTCCATGTGATTTCCTTTTTAAATATACATCAAGAACAGATTAAAAACATTTTCTATAACAAAGGTTATTTTAGGGAAAACTCTAGCAACCAATTATCCATACAAAAATACTAACAAAATGTAACTAGTATTCTTCGGCATGCACCAAGATCTCTGTGCTCTTAAATATGCATATGGTAGGATTGCAATCAGAAAGATTACGGAGATTTCTTATTACTCATTATGAAATTGCATGTTTCCAACTTTCAATTAAACCCCCGAAATAGAGTCTATTTGTTTAGCAGGAAATAAATGCAATCGTTATAGGATGATGTAAATGTTCCTGATTATATCTTGAGATCTGATAACCTGAAACATTTCTTTATGCCTGCCGGTAATACCACGCAGTTCTATATTCACCTTCATTTAATATGACCTAAATTTAAAGGTGACCATTACTTGTAAGACATAACACATTCATTTCTGGCACATTTAGTTAACTTTGCCTTCAGCTCTAGATTGGAATATGTAACCTTAAAAATCTAATTGATTCACAATATGAATGCCAAAAGTTACAGAGGTCCAGTTTGGACACACATCTGTTGAATAAAAACATCAGCTACATCCAAACCTTGTGTAACTTGGACAAATTACCTTTAACCCCTTAAGGACCCTGCGTTTTTTGGTGGTGACACATTAGTTTTTCCCACCTCGCCTTCCCAGAGCCATAACTTTTTTATTTTTCTACCTACATAGACATATGAGGGCTTTTATTTTGCAGGACAAGATGTACTTTCTAATGGTGTTATTCACTGTACTATAGAATATACTGGGAAACTGCAAAAAAATTCCAAGTGGGCCCAATTGTGAAAAAAAATTTACTTTTGCCTTTTTTAGGGGGGGTTTTGTTTCTACGGCTCAATCTTCGTAAATTATAATGTTTTTATCTGTTTTTTCGAAATCCGGGCCAAAAACCAAACTTGTGGGGTTTCCGTCTTTTTTTTGGGTTAACCTTTAAAAAAATTAAAAAAAAAATTTCTTTTTTTTTAAAATTTTGCGCCAGGGCCCATTTTGGGTTGCGACCAAAAAACAGTACAAAAACACAACGGACGTAAAGTAGGGTCCCATTTTTTGGGCTAAAGTTACTTGCATGTATTGTAGCAATTTGGAAGGGGGTTTTTCGATTTTTTTGATCACTTTTTTTTCCAATTTTTTAAAGTGACTGAAATGAAAAAAAAAGCAATTTTGGCGTTTGGGAAATTTTTTTTTTCTTCTATGGTGCGGGTCAAAAGGGGTAAATGTGTTATATTTTTATAGTTTGTTACTTTTTTATTTTTTTTTTGTTTTTATTTTTTTAAAAGGGGGAGAGGTAAATTGAATTTTTTAATTTTTTTTTTTTTACTTTAAAACTTTATTTATTTTTTTTTATTTTAAAACTTGAGCCCCCCCTATGGTGCTTGACCACAAGGGGCGCGATCAAAAATTACAGTCTAATGCATTGCTAACAAGGGCATTAACGTACCAAAAATGGCGGTTTTCCCCCAAAATTCCTGTCGGGGGCGGAAGTGGGGCAATCGGGCCCATGGCAGGGGTTGGGGAGGCGTAAAAAGACCCCCCTCCCAATGCCGGGCCCAATCGGGACACACCCGCCCTCATCGTGATGTCCCCGATCGCCATGAAAAACGGTGCGGGGGCACCGTTTTTTCTTTCATTTGGGCCCGCCCGGCCATTTTTTGCCGCGGCACCCCAAAAGGGTTTTAAAGGCGCGGGGGGGGGCGACCTGAAAACTGCCAGGGGGTTAGCTGCGATTACCGCTAACCCCCCGGCGGCTGTCTGGGTGGATGCTCTTGCGTCCCCCTGCATGCCTTTTTGGGGCCCTTTGGGACGTATCATACTTCCGGGGGCCCCTTAAAAGGGTTTAAAAAACTTGTGTATAGAAAATAAACTGCTTTTTTTGTTACAGCTCCCCAAAACAAAATTATTATGACCACTTCCTACTTTTCACGTAAAGAAATTGTGTAGTAAATAAAGGGGGGTTGGGACATGGCTGACCTGACTTAAACGGCTGATTAGGTGAAAGATATTTTGTCCTGCAAAACATACACCTTGTTGGGGGGGTGGGAAAAATAAAGGTTGGAAAAAAAAAAGACATGATTATTGGCTTTTGGGCAACAGTATTTCTGTAACTAACAAGTCTGTGAACTCTTCGAGTGCTGCTTTTAGAAAAGGTATTGTGAGTGTTCAAAGGGCCCACCTTTTAAACAAAAATTGACGTGGAAACTGGGACCCACTATTTTCCACTAATGTGAGAGTTTAACATAGACAAATAAAGGGTGGGGAGAAGGGAACCCCGAAACCCCAAACAGTTGGCAGATCAAAGGTAAAAGGGAACCCCAAGGGGCTACCAAATGTCTAAAACATTTTCATGTAACTGAAACTGCTAATGGGGCCCTTAAAGGGAAAAATGGATTTTCACTGCCCCACCCCTTAAACAAAATCCACAAGCAGGAAAGTTTTATTCTCACAGCCATATTGTAACTGGACCTCCACTGATTAGCAGAGGGTTGGCTTCTTTAAGTTGGGAACCCAGAGGGACGTGGCTTTGTCAATGAGAAACTTGGGAGGACAAAAACCTTAAAACCCCCACTGGAAGGAACAAAATTAATGGGGGCACTTTTTTTGGGGGGGAATATTTTCATGGCATTCTCTGGGTTCACTCATTCGTGTGGAAGCTACTCTAAACCTATCTGGGTATAAATTTTCATCCTTGAAAAGATTAGCCTGATACATTCTATTGCCTTTTTTGGGGGTTTGGAGGGGAAATTTTTCCCGAAATTTGAAATGTGACAGGGTAAACAACGACTAAAAATTTTCCAAAAATTTGGTTAAAAGGAGCATGACCAAGACTTTCAAGTACGACCCCGGGATTTAAATTTTCCCCAAACCCTTAAAAAACCAATTAGCATCTGGGGAAAAACTTGATCATCATGTTAAAATTTTTTTTACCTGGGGGGGCCAAAGCCCCCTCTAGCAACTGTGGGGTGCAGCCCACATGGTTTTAGCCCACCTTTAAAAACCCTACCGGGGCTTAAGGGAGTAAACTCTCAGCCTGTCTAATTGCTTTTGGGTGTTTGCACCCAGGGGGTTTTTCGGTAGTGGGCGGGTTTGGAAAAAATTTAAATGTGTATTTTTTTGGACTCTTTGCCCTCATTTTATTCAATGGGCAGCTGTATCCACATCATATGAAATTTTATGATCATGTGTTTAAAACAAAAAGAGTAGAACCCAATAAAAAATTCATTTTCTTTGAACTTTTTGATTTTGAAAATAAACATTTTCATCACACACCCAAAATAAAAAGTACCCATATTTTTAAAACCCAAATGCTAAAATTAAACCCTACAGCCCCCATTTTGTAGGGTTTTGGGATGGTGGGGTTTTTTCCTGAGGGGAAATTCCCTTTTTTTAAAAGTGAAAATGATAAATGTGAACAGTGTTTATATTTTGCAACTGCTAACTGGACTTTGTGTGCATTACTCATCTAGTTTAGAGACTTCCTTTTCTAGTATCACATTAGTTTTTTTAAACCCCCTTTCCCCGACATCGGGGTGTATGCATACGCCCTTTAGCGGAAGTAAAACTTCCCGCAAATGGACGTATGATATGCCCTACGTTTGGCGGGCTTGCGGGCGACCCCGCGCGCGTTCGGGGCCAAGGAAACCAGCGTTAAATTACCGCTGGCTTCTTTGCCCCCATCACCCCCCGGATGAGCTCCGGGCGGGTAAAAAAACGCATCATTCCCGCACCTGTCATGGCCGGGATAATATCCCCGAGGCAGGAGATGAGCTCCCTCTCCCCACGATCGGCGAGGCAGGGCCCAGAGAGGGCCGCTCCCGTCTTCTACCAACTCCCCGGATGCTGTCTGAATGCAGGGGGGTTTTCTGGTGACGTCCCCCTTTCCCCCACAATGCATTGTGGGCTTGGTGCACTATTGCCATGGCACCAAATGCACAGCAGAAACCCTTTTGTGCCAGATGCCTTTTTCAAACAGAAATCTAATAATTGCTTTTCCCCAGGGGGGATTTGCATTTTAACAAATCCTCACGGGGGAAAAATTTAAAAAAAAATGTAAAAAAGAAAAAAAAAAAAAGGAAAAAACCAAAAAAAAAAAATAAAATTAAAACACATACACTGCCTTTTACCCCCTTTAAAAAAACGGAAAATCCCCCCCAAAAAAAAAATCAAAAAAAAATAAAGTACCCCATTTTTTGGTATCGCCGGGGTGCTTTAACGTTTCCACCCTAAAAATTTTCTGTAAAGTTAAAAAAACCCCGTTTGGTGAACCCCCCTTTAAAAAAAAAAAAAAAAAAACAGTAAACAGAAATTGCTTTTTTGTGCACCCCTGAGACTTAAAAATGGAAAAAAAAGCGATAAAAAACTCATATAAATCCCAAAGTTTCCCCAATTTTAAAAACGCCCGGTTACCCCCGAAAAAAAAAATTTTCTTAAAACGTCTCGTAAAAGGGAAAAAAAAAAAGTTGGGTCCAAAAACCAGCGATGCAAAAAATATTATTTAACACAAAAAAAATATTTTTTTTTAAAAGGTGTTTCCCAAATTAAAAAAAACCTTTAAAAGGGGTATCGCCGTAATCGAAAGACCCTGGATTAAAGCAAACGGGATCATGGTACTGCACCGGTGATTTCCTGTGAAAAATAAAAATAAAAAAAACCTCCTGGGAAATTGCATTTTTTTTTTTACCCCCCTCCCAAAAAACGGTTTTAAAAAACGATCAAAATTTGGGCCCCCCAAAATGAAAACCAATAAAACGTAAACTCACCCCCCAAAAAAAACCAAGCCCCTCCCCCAGCTCCCCCCACAGAAAAAAAAAAATATAGGCCCCAAACCCTAAGGCCCCCCAAAAAACTTTTTCCTTTGAAAAAAATTGTTTTTTTTTTTTAAAAAAAAAAACCCCAAAAAAAAAAAAAAAAATTTGGGATCCGTAACCCCCCATCGACCCTCCCTATTAATACAAGAAATTTATCAACCTGACTGCCCCTTTAAAAATAAAAAAAAAAACACTCCCAGGAATGCTGTATTTTTTTCCCAAAAAAACCCCTCCCCAAAAAACCCTTAAATAAAAAGGGAACAAAGGGGGCATATCCCCCCCAAAATTTGGTTTTACTAAAAAAAAACGAAAACTCTTTCCCAAAAAAACAAGGGCCCAAAATCTTTTTTTTCCGTTACGGAAAACCCTTGGAAAAGAATGGGCCTTCCCCCGACAGGACAACAAAAAAACGCAGTTTTTTAAAAGACCTTTTTCTATTGTGAAAAAAAGTAATAAAAACAAAAAAAAAAACCTATATAAAATCTTTTATCTTCCCAATTGTACCGACCCCCATAGAAAAGATATCCTGTCATTGAAACTGAAACGGTGAACGCTGTAAAATTGGACCCCAAAAAAAACAATGGGGGAAATTGGGCGTTTCCCCTCATTTTTCATGGGCCCAAATTCCAAAAAAAAAACTTTGGAAACCCCCTCTGCACCCAAAATGTACAATCACCCCCTAAAATAGATCAAAGAGGCGTGCGGAATCCAAAAGGGGGGTGACTTTTTGGGGGTTTCACCTTTTTCTGGTTTTTTGGGGGGTTTTTGAAAATCACTTTCCCCCCCAAAACTGCTTTCCAAAACCCCAATCACCCCCCTCCCATTTACCCCGCCCATCCCCCCCAAACCCCCCACAAACCCCCCAAATAAAATTAATTCCTAACCCTTTGGAAAAATTCCTTCCCCCCTTTTTTGTTTTTTTTAAAACCAGGGATGCCTTTAAAAAATTAAAAAAAATTTTCAGCTAAAAAAGCAGTTAAAGGAAAAAAAATTTTTTTTAAACCCATTTTCCCCAGCCAAACGCCCCCCAAAATTTTTTTTTACCACCCCTTTGGGCCCGAAAATCTCCCCTACCCCCCGGAATTTTCCCCCTAAGGGGGGGTATTTCCCAAATTTTTGGGTATTTTTTGGGGGGTTTATTAAATTTTACCCCTTAGGGGTCCCCCAAAACAAAAAAGGGCCCCCCTTAAAAAAAACGTAATGAAAAAAAAACCCCCCCAGAGTCCAGTAGGTGCTCCTCCTATTCTGGGCTTTGTTGAGCCAAAAAAAGGGACTAGGGGCCCCCCATTTGGGATATCTTTTAAAAAAAAACCGGCCCCCCCCCAAAAAATTCTGGGGTTAAATTTTAAATTTTTGCATTTCCGGGGGGGTTTTTTTGGGAATTCTTGTGAAAAATGCTTTAAAAATTAAAAATCTGCAAAAAAAGAAAAAATTTTGAAAAACTTCACTTCCACTTTGTTTTAAATTTCCTGTGAAACACCAAAATTGGGTTAATAAATTTCCCAAAATACGGTTTTTTTTGAATACTTTAAGGGGGTGTAGTTTCTTGGGTTTAAAGGTCTTTTTTAGGGGGGTATCTAACATACAGGTAAACTAAAGTAAACTTAGAACGGGCCCGGGGCCCTAAAAAATGTGTCTTGCAAATTTTTTTGAAAATTTAAAAATTTAATACTAAATTTTTTTAACCCCCCCTAATGTCGAAAAAAAAAAAAAAAAACCCCATTTAAAAAATTGGGCCCCAAACTAAAAGCAGACATAGGGAAAAAGTTTAGTTAAAAAACTAATTTAGTGGAAAAAATATCTGTCTTACATGCAGAAATTTTTAAAATTTTAAAAATTTGGAAAATTTTTTAAAATTTTTTCACGTTTTTTTGAAAATTTTTCACAAAAAAAACAACTTTTTTTTGGCCCAAAATTTCTTACTATCTTAAAGTATAATTGTCACGGGGGAAAAACAATCTCGAATCACGGGGATGGGTTTTAAAGTGTAAAAAAGTTATTCCCCCTTTAAAATTTGAACATGACAGATTTCAAAAATGGGGCCTGAAGAGGGGCCCCAAAAACGGGCCCCGGGCGGTAAGGGGTTAAGAAAAAAGGGGGGGATCCCCCTTTTTTGAAATTTTTAATTTAGTTGCAGTGGACATAAACTACATGACCCTGTTGAAAGCGCCTTTTCCCCTCCCGGGACCATCTCCCCAAAAAAATGTCTCCCCAATAATTCCCCTTGAACAAGAATTTGGATGAATTGGCCCACAGCATTTTTTAACAAAAATTTTAATACACAAACATTAGAAAACGAAATGAGTATAGCCCCTCTTCCCCATTCCCCAAACTTAAAACCACCTTTTTTAAACAGACCTTCCTAGTTAACACTTGGGGCTGAGGTCCCTTGGGTTTTTCCATAACCCCCCCCCAAAAGCCTAGTGACCATTCTCCAAACGGGATTACCCTCAGCCCCTCCCACCAAGCCCAAGGGCAAACCCAAAAACCCCCTCAGGTGGGTCACCCCTGTTCCCCTGTCCCCAAGGGGCCCTGCCCTGCGGAAACCCAAAACCCTTTGCCCGACAAGTTCAAATTTCCCAATTTGGGCCAAAGCCGAAAAACCCCCCCCCAACCCTATTCATGCTCCAAGGAAACCCCCCTCCCGCCATAACAAGCGACTCCCTGACCCCTTATGACGCGCCGCCCCCAAACCCCCTCAAAAAATCTCTCTCAAAAACCCCCTCCCCATATTAACGACCACAAAAACCAGCCCCACGCATTCAGGTGGGACCCCAAGTCCCTCCCGAAGTCACCCGTCTCCGGTTTACCAATTCCCCCGTGACCGCACCCCCCAACCCCCCGTTTCCCTGCAAAAAAAAACCGCCGGGCAGTCCGCTTTCACCTTTACCCCGGCCCCCGGGTTTAAAACCCCTAACCCAACCCCCATGACGGGCCCCGAACCCCCCCCATTTCCATGTCGGACCAAACCCTTACAAAACCCCGGGGGCCTCCATAAAAACCCCAACAAATCGTACCTAATTTCCCCCCAATCAATTCCCCGATCGGGCGAGTCCCCAAGTCCCTTTTCCCCCCCCCCCAAAATGAAATACCAAAGACATCCTGCCCCCGGGGCCCACCCACGGGCATACTCCTGGGAACTAAATAAAAAAATGGTTCCATTTCCCCTTCCCCCCTACCGATCCAATGGGCTGTCGCCGACTCCCCCCGGGGTGCCCCAAATGGAGGGCCACTTGCCGAAAACAGCTCGCGGCCCCCCCCCATTTCACAAAAGGGGTGGCCAAAATTTTCCAAAACCAAAACCCAAGGGATCATCTGGAAAAAACAAACACAAGTAGTAAGATAAAAAAACAAAAACACCACAATTGTGAAACCCCCTTAACCCAACTTTTTAATTCCTCAAAAACCCACCCCTCTTTAAACCAGGAGGGCCTTTTAGCAGGTGCGGCCGGATGTAAAGCCCGGAAAAAGATTTCCACCCCACCTTCCCCTTTTTCCCCTTTCAATTTTTAGAATCCAGCGCAAGACTAGCCGCCTCCATGGCCCCCTCCCATAAAGAAAATTGGGGGGGGTGGCAAAATTTCGACGGGGCCAAAACCCCGCGACCAACAAACGGGGAAAACCCCACTGAAATTTTTTAACCCGAGATAGGAAAAGGGCCCCCTCCCATGCACTAATAAAGGGGCCCCGGCCCGTCCCCCCGCACCTGCCCCGGTATTGGCCCAAACACCCCTGGGCAAAAATAACCGCACCCTTTTCAAAACGACCCTGCTTCCTCTTTCTTCCCCTTTCCCCCTTTTTATCCCCCTCCCCCCGATTTTCCTAATCCACAGTTTCCCCCCCTTCTTAAAGGAAGCTGCCCCCATCCTCGTTGGTAGCCCCCCCCCGGGCCCCCCCCTTTTTCTAGGGGAAAAAAATTTAAATTTCCCCCATACGCAAAGCACCAAAAACCCCAAAAAGAAGGCAGCCGAAAACAGCCCTTCTTTCCCAAACCCATGAAAAACCCCACCCCCCAATAAACCCAAACCCAAAACGCTCCAGCAACTGAAAAACACAACCGGGCGCCAAACCCTCCCCTGAGCCCGCCCCCCTTTTCCTTAAAAAAACCCTTTTAAAGCCTGTTTTTGACACAAAAAAACTTTGTCACTTCCCCCAATCCCCAGGGTTAAAACCCCAAAACCCCCCAGCCCGAAACCAAACCGGGGAAAACCTTTGGGTACTGACCCCCCCTCGTTTTTAAATGTATGGCCAATTTAAACAAAAAGGGCAATTGCCCTCTCCTCATCTGACCCCAAACGGCCCGGGGACCCCCCCCCCCCCCCCCCCCCCCCCCCCCCCCCCCCCAACCACCACCCAAAAAAGCCCACGCAGCAGAAAACGAATCCCCCCGTCCCCCCCCTTACCCAAAAGACCTGAACAATTTTATCCGCGGGACCGGTAACCCGCCTTCCAAAATTTCCCCTTTGGGGGAATCCACCCCCCGATGCCGCTTTCCGCCGGGGGCCCGGGACCGAAAACCCCTTGCCACTGGGAAAGAGATAACTTTAGCCAAATCGTTCTGAACCCCCGGCACGGGGAACCGCCACAACCCCCAAAGGTTTCCCCCCCGGCAGCGTAAGAACTAGCCACCGAAAACCCAAAACGACCACAGGTTTAAGAGGAACGTGTTTAATGGCCGTACCACCCCCAAATTTTCGCAATTGGGAAACTGACCCCAAACCTATTCCACTTTTTTTCCCCCCAAACTTCACCGCCAAATACAATCGGGGAAAAATCTCCGCAACGCCAGGATTTTTTCACCAAACCCCACTCCCCCCTTTAGCTAACTGGCCACAGCCCCACTCCACTCACCTTGGCAAAAAATGCCCCATTTCCTACCCCTCCCCTTTCCCCATCCCCTGAAAGACTCAATTCCGTGTTTCTCACCGCCCCCTTTCCCAAAATCATGGAAAAATCATTTTTTTTTGCCCCCAAAAAGGGGGCTGCCCTACTCTAAGGTCCTCCTTCAAGTCGACCGTTTAACCTGGGTAAAAAAGATTCGGCCCCCTCTACCCCCCGGATGTGGCAGCCGCCAACCCGCGACAAAAAACCCCGCCCCCGGGGTAAACGACAAGCAAAATTCAATTTTTTCCCCCAAAAATGTTTTCAAAATCCCCAATTTGATCTTTTTAAAAGGCCAAAACCCTTTTAACTTCCCCCTTTTAACAATCCAACTTCTCCCCCCCGGTAACCGGCATTCCCTTGCATTGAATTTTAATCTGGATCCCCCAAAAATTCAGGGATGGGGGAAGGGCCCTCCTTTTTGTCCAAGCCAACGGGACCCCAAAATGACCCGCCACCCATTGCTTTACCGCAGTGACCCCCCAAATCCCAGAGGTTCCCCGGGGGCCCAAAACAAAAAAAAATCATCCCCAAAAAGTGGGTGTGGGATGAAACCCCGGGCAAAGTCCCTCAAACCCCCCATTTCCCAAAAAAGAAATGAAAAAGTCTCAAAATAAGAACAAGACTCGGCACACCCATCGGGAAACACCTATCCGCAAAAAATTTTCCCTCCAAAAACAAACCCCAAAAACCCCAAAATGTACGCATGAAAACCCGGGAAACCCAAACCCGAAAGAGACTCTATTCATCTTAGCCATCAGGGCCCCCCTCCCCCTATCGGGCCCAAAACCCCGTGAAAAAGCCGCATCAAAAGGGGTGTATTCGACCGACACAAAGCCCGGGGCAAAGCCTCATTAATGATTTCCCCCCTTCGGGGAAAAACAAAGGTGGAAATTTAAAAAAACTTTTTAGGTTTCCCTTTTTGGAACCACTCCCAACGGGGGGGACTATAAAAAACCGAAAAAAAGGCACCTCCGGCCCCCAAAAAGGGCCCCCCCAAACCCGCCCAACTGAAACCCCCTTGGCCAGCTTCTCAGAAAATACCTCCGGAAAGTTTGCACGGCCCGACCCCAAATTGTCAAAGTTTAACGGCACTTCAAAGGGCCGGTGGGGGGAAACTTAAAACCCCAAAAGTGGAAAAACCCCCGCCAACAACAAAGCAGCCCGCCCGATTCCCGGGTACCTTTAGATAATCACCATCGCGGCCAAAACCCAACCGGGGGTCTCCCCCCTGCGCCAGCCCCCTGGGTCCTTTTTCCTTTAAACCTCCGCCGGAATCACTTTGGGAAAGCTCCATGGGGGGTCCCCATGCAAGACCGAACAAAATGTGCTTGAAGCGAAAAACTTTCCCCGGGAAATACACTGGATGCGTTGAACTGCCAGGGAGGGCCCCCCGGGCTTTTTCCCCTGTTGGTTTTGGGGAAAAACACTTGAACCCGGCTCCCCCATACTTTCCCGGAAAAACCCCCGGGCCCTCCTGAAAGGAAAAGCCCAAAAACCTCGTCGGTCCATAAACCCCGAGCCCAAAATCCTTAAACATTATGGTCCCACGTAAGGAGAAGGGCAACCGCCTTTCCCCTGGGCCCGGGAAATGCTCATCGAAACGGGCCAAGCCCGGCCCCCATACAACCCCATAAGCTTCTCCAATTGTGTCCATTGTAAAAACAACCCTGACCCAAATTTTGAGGAGCTTTTTCCCTAATTAAAACTGGCCAAAATTGCCCAAATTTTCCTGCAACCAATTCTGAAACTTTGCGGGTATAAAACTGCCATTTTTTTTTTTCCCCCTTTTCCTTCTTTTCCTTTCATCCCTTTTTCCCCCTTTCTCTAAATTAAATTTCCCAGAGGGGAGAAGAGAAAAAATCTCGACTTTCTTTGTCCTTTCCCGATCTTTTTTTCTCACCTCCTTCTTTTTAAAGTTCTCCCAGCGGGCCCCCCAAAACATTAAAATAAACCCCCCCCCCTCGCCCTAAACATCCAGTCCCCACCCCATTCCCCCCTTGTCCCAAATCCGTCTTTAACAGAAAACCCCCGGACCCCCGAAAATCAACCCCCCAGAGGCACCCCCCTTTTCCCTTTAAAGGGGGGGGGAATCCCCCCACTCGACCCTTTTAAACCCCAAACCCCAACCGACACCGGGGACACCTTTATCCCCCCTGGCCCCCCCATGGCCCGGGAAACCCCACCATAAACTCCCTAATACCCCCGGGCCCAAACCCCCATTCCTGAAAACCCGGGGGGCTACGGGAAAGGGGTTTTTGGGCCCGAACCCAACCCTTTGGGCCCCCCTCCCCCCGGGGGATACAAAACGACATAGAACATGAACCCCACCAAGGGGGTGGGACGGGGGGCTTTGATCCCCCAGCCGAGGGCCCAACCCATCCCCGAAGCGAAAGTCCCCCTCGGGCCTTTCCGGGTCCGGGGCTGGGTTCCCTTTCCCTCTAACTGCCTCCCCCTTGCGCCTCGCCCACACTAGGCCCAAACCCTTTTGACCGCATCTGTGACGAGGGATCCCCGATGTGCTCTCTTCTTTCCCGGATCCATCTAAGCCGCCCCCTCTCTTCTTGATTTTGGGGCCCGGGCCGACATCCCCGCCCCTATTTCCCTATCGTCCCCCCCAACCCGGGCCGCTGCCCCACAAAATCCAAATTTCGATTTCTGGCGAGCGGGCCCAACGGCCCGGAACCTCGCCCGAACCCCCCCGCACGTCAACCTGCGTCTCCCGTCGACCCGGAGCCCCGGGAACTGCCCCCACAGTACCGTGGTGGGCCCCGTTTTTCCCAAACTTTTCTGGGCCCCCCCGCCTTCCCCTGATTCCTCCCAGACCGGGGCGGGGGGGGGGCAGAGTTTACCGCAAAAAACCCCTCGGCCCGAAAGGGCCCCTGAGGGGCTTGCGGGGCCCGGGCCCTTTGGGGGGGAACTCCGGATTCAGGGCGCGTCGTGGCTTTGTGGTTTCGGGCCCCCGGGAAACCAGAGGCCCCAGAAACATCCACCCGGGGAGGCCCGGGGTAAGGCACGGGAAACCCCCCCCCCAACGCTACCTGCACCTGCTTTCCCAACCACCCTTTCCCCCCGTCGCCAGCCCGCCCCCCAAAGCTGCTCCAACAGAACCCTCCACGACGCCATTATCCTGAACCAACTCACCCGCACACACAGAGGGGCTCACTTCAAATTTTCTTTCTGCGGCCCCAATTGTTCCCCGCCGGGCGGTTATTTATCCCCGCCCCCCGCCCCCCCGCGGTCCCCCGGCGCACGGCAACCACCGCGCGCTGTGCGGGCCCCGCGTCCCCCCTTTCCCCCTTTAAATTTTGCCCGGGGCCTGCGCGCCGGGTTTATTGGGGACTCCCTCCAGGGGTGCGCCCCCCGTCCGGCCCGCTCTTTTAAAAACTCAAAATTTTTTAGTTCCATCTTGGGTGAAAAAAAAAACATGGTCAATCCACTTATCTTTAATGAGTAACCCTTTTTCTAGTTATTTAGTTTTTCCCCTTTTTTGCAAAGCAGGGGGAAATTTTTTTCTTTGGGTTTCCCCAAATATGGTTTAGCCGCTGGACAAAATTATAATACTTTTTTGCTTTTCCCTTTTAAAAAAAAGGATCAAACCCTTTGATGTAGGGGGAAAAGCCCAAAGGGAAAACAGTATAAACCTAAGTAAAAGGGAATTTTTCCCCCCCCATTTAATTTAAAAACTTAAAAAAGGTTTTATCATTACAAATTTAAATGGTCTTAAGAATAAAAGGGGGCAATGAAAAACAATGATTTTGCTGTTTTCCCGCACCGGGAAAGGGGTGTTCCTGACTGCAAAGGGAATTTAGGGTAAAACACAACCACACACCAATAGCATCATGTTAAATTTTGAAAGTGGGGACAATAATAGGTTAATTTAAACCCGGGTTTCTTGTTTCCCACACAGCCCTTTACCCTGATATAAAAAGGGGGGGGGTGTGAGTGGCAAAGAGGGGTTTACATATGTAAACCCCCCTTTTTCCCAAACACAGCCTCCCCCCTTTCCCCCCCCCCCGGACAAGGTTTAATCTATGTAAAACCCGGGTCTGATGGGACCCTTTAAAAATGTTTTGTGAAATGTAGAGGTACCCCCTCAGAGGCCACACAAATGTAACCCCCCCCATGCCCCGGAAATGGGGACATCTTGTAAGGTCAGAGCGGTTTCCCCTTTTTATGTAAAGTGGCATTTAAAAGCTTTGCTCAGAGGGTTTACACATATGTAACCCCCCCCTTTTCCCCCTGTATAAGGTTTTCCTCTATGTTAAAAGGCTTCCCGGGGTGGTACCTTTTATTTTAAGTTGACAAGAAGAGGTACCGGGCCCGAGGCGGGCAATATATGGAACCTCCCCCCCCTGTCCCCCCGTATAAGGTTACAATTATGTAACGCTCTGAGTTGTACCTTTATATGTATGTGACATGTAGAGGTACCACTCAGAGGCGCCCACACATATGTAACACCCTCATGTAGCAAAATTAGAGTTTTGAAGTAGCCATCAAAATTATTTTTTGGTTTGGGGTCACCGCAACATGAGGAACCGTACTGCGGGGTCACGGCATTAGAAAGGTTGAGAACCACTGGTCTGGACTGAATGCAGGGCTGTGGTATGTAAACAGCTCTTACAAACTAAGATTGCATAGGGAGAGGAACGACACAGTGACATGTAGACTCAGACAGAGAGGGGGGGTGAGAGCAGGGATGTGCTATCCCCTTCCACTGACCTCAAACAAACACACTGACTCGGGAGTGAGCATGAACAGTGAAAGGGGGATGATGTCATGCCCCTTTAGTTAAGAAACACCCAGCTGGAAGGGAAAGACATGCCCCTGGATGTGAGGAGAAACTGAAAGTACAATGAAACAGACGAACTGATGAAGCGATAAATCCCATTTAACATAATGATAATCTGAAGAACTGCTAACTTTTTATAAAATATAACTCTAATTTTATTGTTTCAAGAAAAAGTAAAGTGGTTTTTACAATGTGACTAATTTAACAAAAAATAAATACAACTGAATTTATCCAGAAGATTATATTTAGTGTCATGGCAAGACATTCACAGCACAACATGTGCAACCTCATAATGTTGTGCATAGAGCAACACATAGACACTCAGGAAACAAGATAAAATAGTAAGAAACATGTTCAGCAATTGTTATTACCAATTATCTAAGATCTGAAAAGTCTGAAATGGACAGCATGTGTCATTTTTTTGCTGTACTACGGTGCAAAGCTCTATTGAAGTGACAATACATTAACCTTGTCCTGCAGGGTCTCTTCTTCATCCGATTCACTTTCTACAGCATAGCTTTGCAGAGCATGTAGGGGCAATCTGACAAGAAACAAAAATATGTGTAACAAAACTTTCTTTTCTCGTAATACAAGTCATACTAAGCTCTAAAAAAGTGACCTGGAAACCATCTGTGTCTAAGAAGTCACTAACACACTGTTTCCTTTCTTGGACATACATAGCACAGTGTATACCCTTCGTCTCTGACATTTGTGAATTTGTACACAAGAGAGCTGAGCTGACAGCAGCATTTAGAAACGATACAGCCTTTATCATTACATCTGTCCAGGTATGTTACAGTATATTTAAGCCTAAATGTATTTCTAAAAAATAGAGAAGACACATATCATCCAGGCAGTCCCCGGGTTACAAACGAGATGGGGACTGTAGGTTTGTTCTTAAGTTGAATTTGTATGTAAGTCGGAACAGGTATATTTATTAAATGTAACTCCAGCAAAAACAAATTTTTTCTAGTTTTGGATAGTGCAGGGAACAGTTTTCACATTTGTTTTGCTGTCTGTGCCCTTTTAGAAGATTTCAGCTAACATTCTGTATCTCATGTGCAGCTGTGGCATGCTGGCACTTGGTTATCATGGGGCGTGACTCAGTGTTGAATGTCAGCCACGCCCCATAAGTCTCCGTTTGTAACTAGGGGACGTATGTAAGTCGGAACAATGTAAGTCGGGGACTGCCTGTATTGGGACATCATAAATACCAGTCACCAGGATAAAATTGTGTTCTACATTTGTGTAGCTTCTCCCATGTGGTACTAGGGCTTTTTTGGCTCCTATTTTGACCTGCCTTTGTAGCAGCAAGTATGGCCTTTTTACTTTGATTTTAATGACACAAAAGTGTTGGATAAAGGTTTGACCGTGGATATCAGCTCTCTGGATTTTAGTAAAACCTTTACTAAGTTAATGAAAATTCCACAGTACAATGGATTTGAATCCAGTTAAATCTCACCAGAGGACTGTTGTTCGAGTTGTGCACTTTGAAAAGAGACTGAAAAGGGGGAAATTGTAATCCCGCTAAGCAGAGATCTACTGAGACCACATTTGGAATATTGTGTTCAGGTCTGGAGACCTCACACAATAAATCGATGAGAAAACAAAATGGTTACAGACATTGGTGGTAAAAATGGGTGGAACATCTCAAGCACAAAACCTATCCGTAAAGACATAAAGCATTCAATTTGTATAACCTGTAGGCAAGAAGGATAATTACGGATATGTTTGAAATCTTTAAAGGGAACCTGTCACATAGATTATGCCCCCCTTCCTGAGGACAGCACAAGCCAGTGACAGACATGATGTTTCCAGCGCTGTGTCCCATATTCTGTAAGATGCTGTAGTTTTTGAGTATTTAGTGCTCAAATCTGCAGTTTTCAGCCAGAAAAGAGTCAAAGGCTATGTTCACACGGTTTAAAATGGGACGTATCTCGCTCCGTATTTCGCGATGTACTGCACGAAATACGGGGCGAAATACGTCCCAGTCATTACGTTAATCCACAGTTCTCAGAGAACTATGGATTATGTCTCTTCTCCCTGTGAGAAGTGACATGTCATTTATGCACGGCGTATACGTGCCGAGAATAATGAACGTCTATTGGGCCGGCGGGCTGTCGGCGCCCCTCACCCCAGGTACACACGACGTAATTGCGGGGCGAAATACATCCCGCAATTACTGCCGTGTGAACATAGCCAAAGAGTCGGCTTTTTCAAACCCCGCCCACCTGAGGCTAGCCCTGCCCTCCTCAGGTCGCTATAGCTACAGACCTGTTCTATCTGTCCTGGTGGTGCCAGTGCTGGTTGCTATAGCTACAGACCTAGTGTCCTCAGCAGCTCGTCACTACAGGTCAGTAGTAGCCAGCAAACACTGAATTAAAAAATGAAGCCGAGAACAAAGGACTGAGGTCAGATGAATCAATGTAGTGAAACAACCCCTTTAAACTTCTCCTCAAAAGATGGTTCCACGCGACCATTCTGCAATCTGAGTACTTTGATGGTTACAAAGGTTTATACGAAGTAAGGATGGGGATGCTCAGGGCCTCGTATGGTATAAAATCATCTTTAAAAAGAACCTGTCACCTAGTTCATACCCCCCTTGCTGAGGACAGCACAAGCCAGTGTTTCCAGTGCTGTGTCCCTTATTCTGTAAGATGCTGTAGTTTTCGTGTATTTAATGCTCAAACCTGCAGTTTTCAGGCAGAAAAGAGTCATTCAGAGAGTCAGTTTTTTTAAACCCCCGCCCATCTGAGGCTAGCCCCACCCACCTCAACTGATAAACCTATTATTTTGAATAGGTAGAAACATGTGAATAACTGCCAGGTGGGCGGGGATAGTCATTGGTGGGTGGGGCTAACACCTGCTCATGAATTAGATTTGAGCATTAAATGCTCGAAAACTACAGCATCTTACAGAATAAGGGACACAGCGATGAAAACAGCAGGTCTGTCACTAGCTTGTGCTGTCCTCAGCAAGGGGGGCATAATCTATATGACAGGTTCCCTTTAAATACAATATGTTAAAGGTTTAACTAAGATTTAGGAAGGAAGTGTTTTTAATAAGAAACTATAGACAAATAAACTGGGCAAAACCTGAGACTAGTTGTGAAGAAGATCAGAAGCAATGTGAGAAAATATTATTTTAATAAAAAGAGTGTTAGATGCTTGGAACAAACTACCAGCAGATGTGATTGGAAAATCATCTGTAAGAAAAGGTAAAATGCCAGAGAAAAACAAAGACATGAGAGAAAAATAAAAAAGGAAATAATATAGAGGCAGATTATTTTTAACGCTTTTATAGTCAGCCCTCATAAATCTTTACAATTAGAAGATATCAAAGTTCATTTTCTACACACATTTCTAAAATAAAGACATCCAGAACACAGAAGACAGGATGAAATGACGATTGCTCTATAGATAATCACTAAAGATCAATCAGGAACAGAAATAATTTACTGATTTAATCACTCCTTTCAATGTCTCTCCCATTTTATGTGATTTCCATTTTGAAATTGTAATTGCGAAAAAAAAAAGCAATTCACTCACATCAATACACTCATAGAGGGCACTATGTAGATAGGTATCCGATGATGATTAATTATACTTACGTGCTTATATGCACTTCATCTTCAGATGGTGTAGATCTTTGGCTATGTCTTATCAACTCGAAGGAATCATAATTGAGTGCTATTGTCTGATGTTTCTTATTATCTGTAACAGAATGAGATTTCATTTCAAAATATGATGTGTATACATATAGCAGACAATCATTTACAATCCGTATATAATATAACCTGGATGCAAAACCTCATTAGTAAACACATAAAACATACAAGTTCTTGATTTGTTCTTGTCTTTCCAGATTCTGTCAATTCTGTTCATTCATTTCTTTGTTATTTGTTTTTCAAAAGTGACAATAGGAGATGTCAACCATTATCAGCTCCCATAAGGGTAGTCACAATGCTTGGGAATAGAAGATCTGTGAAACAATGCAGTGAAATGGGGCCAAGTACAAATGTCTTCATCAGGCATACATCAGGTCGAGGTATTATTCCAAGAGTTCCAATAAGTTCAAACCTGCAAATCTGTGATTATTCATTTTACTACATATTTCAGCTTCCATTGTTTCAAATGGGTGATATAAGGATCTATAACAGGAAATTCAACCAATGGCCAACAAAGTTAATTTTCACAAATTCACTCTTCAGTTCTGTGGAACTGAAGTGCAGCGGATGGGAACAATAGTGTTAAAAGCAGTGTTATTTGTCCCATCAAATACGATGAGATTTGAGATAGAAACTACAAATAGTCTTCAAAACAGATGTGAATATAGCCCTACAGTGAACAGTTATACCTAAAGAATATCTGAACAGCATTTCAGACTTTAGTGAAGAAAGTACTTGCTATGTTTTAAGGGTTTAACAGCTTTAATCAATTGCAGAGCTAAAATGGGCCTAAAATATCTGACTGGTCTGCAAGGACAGTCTAAAACAGGGATCTCAAACTGCGGCCCTCCAGCTTTTGGGAAACTACAACTCCAATCCTGCCCACTGTCATAGAGTATATAAATGCATGATGGGAGTTGTAGTTTCCCAACAGCTGGAGGGCCGCAGTTTGAGACCCCTGGTCTACAAGGTCCTTCCAGGGTCTGCTTCTGCACTGAGGTTGTGAAGGTACAAAAGTAGAGAAACGGATGCCAGTGATAGCCAAACTATCTAAAGAAAAGTCAGACAGAGTATATTATTGTCCTTGTCTTCCTAACTGCTGTATACACAAAGCTCAACGAGTATCAAGTATGCATTTAAAAAGGCAGGCTTGGGCTTCTTATTTCTGGCCCTAGTAAATGGTACATCACTGAGAAAAGAAAGCACAAGAACATGTTGAAGATCAGGAAACAAAGTCCAAAGTATCACAAGTACATACTGGATAATCCTTCATCTTCTCCTGGCATCAGCTGCCTGGAAGGCCCAAAGAAGTGATGTAGAACAAAAAGTAGAGAGGTAGGAGAGAAAGTGCCGAAAGCGGAGAGGTGGGAGAGATTAGTTATGTATCAACCACATACCCCCCTCTGCAGGGATGCGGCTCTGGAATTGGGCACAACGAGTAACAGAGAGAAAGTGCATTATTTTGGTAAATAGGTCTTTAGAGTAATGCATGAATACATGGGTTACACTGGAGCCAGAAACACTTTGTAGTGGTTTTAAACTCTGGCTAACGGTAAGTTCACATGACATCTTCAAACCTAATTTGTATTTCTGTGGCAGAGAGCAGAAGCCGACTCTCGGATTTCTGCTGCGGGTATCTAGTGGAGTCGCATTTTGTGATGTATTAGATCTGCATAAGGATTAGCCCTATTCTTAGTCCTGGGGCTAATCCTTGGAATTTCCAAGAAGAATTTGCAAAAATAAATAGCATACAGGACCAAAAACCTGAACAGAAATTATTTTGCATGTGAACAAGGTTGTAAAAACTCAGTTTATAAGATTTTAAAAGACATATGTCAAGGGGTTGTCCCTCGGAAATGCTATACACACATATGTAGATAATACATATATAGAGCAATAGAGGCCAATAACAGTTTTACGAGTGATAACTCTTCAAGTAAATACTGATACTACACAGAATGAAGACACAACATATAAACTAAGAGACCTTATTACTGAAATTCAAGCAAAGACTTAACTTAAAGCTCAGGGTCTTCAATGCAAAATCTGCTCCTAACTTAGCTGTAACAAACAATGTAAACAAGTGAAGTTCAGCCAGCTCACCTGGTATTGTGTGCTGGGGAAGACCTGCGAGGGTGTATGGAGGAGCCGAAAGGCTGCTGGTGACGCATAAGATTATCAAACAGACAGGATTCAGCACCATTAAAATCCAGAAAAATGTATTAGTTATCCATTAAAAATAGCCTGTTCCACTTGTATTTTTAATGGATAACTAATAAATTGCTGGATCCTGTCCATTTGATAACCCTAAGGGTATGTTCACACAATGTACTGCGGCGCTTACAGTACATCGTGTGTTTCGGGAGCTCGCGCTTATCAGTGCATACGCCGGAGACGCGGGGAGGGGGGGCGGCATGGACATGGATTACTCACGGCACGTAATCGCTGCAAGTAATTGACATGTCACTTATCTATCCGCGCGTACAATACGATCGTATTGTACGAGCGGGGAGAGGAGGCGTAATTCATAGTTCTCTATAAGAGCTATGGATTCTGTAATTATGGGGAGCATTTCCCCGCGTTTTAAGCGCAGTGCCGCGAAATACGCGGCGAAATGCGCCCCAAGATAAGCCATGTGAACATACCCTAACTTAGCTGTGCCCTTGTATTTTCATGTAGTAGAGAGCACTTTTGGACTCCTCAGACACCATGAGGTAAACTACTAAGCTACCTTTGTGCACGCCAAGGCTACGTCCACACGGCATGATTTTTTCGTCAGATTTTCAGACAGTTTGCGGATTTGGAAACCGTCTGAGAACCGACAAGCAACCATTCCCATACACTTTAATAGAAAATCTGTCTAGTAGTCTTCACTGAATGGATTTTCAGCCAGATGGATTTTCACACCGCCGGTGTTTCTGAAAAACTCAGAACATGCACAATCTTCTGCCCCGTTTTCGTGCGGAGGTTGTGCTATTCAATGGTCAAGAGGGACGGGCGAATTCGCAAATCGCGGACAGAACCGTCCCTCAAAACCATTGAAAAGACGATAAGATACCGGCCGGATTTTTAATCAGAATTTGACTGGTATTCTGTCACTGCTTTGTGGCTGTAGCCTAAAGCTACACCACTGTAGTACTATAGTATAGTACAGTACGTATGCAGATCATTCCTGGACAAGGGAACGACAAGAATACTAAGCAAGTGCAGCGAAATCCTGCATACATGTCATCAATTTATCATTCCCCTCAAGACAAGTCCTTATAAAGGATATGATGGACAATTTATAAAACAGTACATCTCTGCAACATTCTGTACTCAGCCCAGTGCAACACTCACGTATTTATAAAGTTTACAACTGTGCCAAAAGCTGCTTGTCTCAAAAAGGTGGCAAGATGCATATACAAGAACTGCTTTAACTCATTTTATACTCAGTAGTCGTCAGTGCAAACCACTGAGACAAACGTATAATATGCGATGTTCAGCCTGGAATTTGTGGGTTTTCTTTTTCACACATATTTCAGCATTGAATTGAATAACATTAATAACATGCTAAACTGAATCTAATTTTTATACATTACACTTCCACCCACATTAAATTTAAGAAAACTGTTAATTTGAATAAATTAAAAAATAGTACAGTGGCTTAATTATAGCTAAGAAGTTTTCTACAAGAATAATACAAGGAAAGCGGCACTCAGGCTGTGGCGTAATGGCAATTCTAATTAATTTCACAGGCTTTGTCTTTATACATTAATAATGGCCCCTCATCCATTTAACACCATAATGTTTATTAACAATTAATACTGTCCAGCACATTGCAAAGAGCTTTGTATAAAGCTGTTGGACGGGTAAAGCCCCTAAACTCATAGGGACTTAACATCAACAGGAACAAAAAAAGGGAACTCACAACACTTTATATAGGCTAATTTGGTTTGGTTTATGTATGGTACATAAAGTTGCAGGGAAGAGAGGATTGGTCCAGATTTGCTCATCAGCATTATGCAAATGTTATTTGCAGCTACCAGAAACATTAGGTAGAGATGATGAAAATTAATTAGGTTTTTAAATTCAAGGGTTTCCTTACGTTTTCTCTCTGCATGATGGATGTTTATTTAATATTCTGGATAAAAGACAAGAACAGTACAACTGTTTATATGTTATTAGTTTTTTAAATAAATTGTGTTTGTCTATAATTGTTACTTAGATAGAAAGGGTATGTTCACATGGCGTAATAGTTGCGCTTAATACGCGGCGAGATGCGCGCTGCAATTACGGTAATTAGAGAATTATGGATTACGCCTCGTCCCCCCGCGCGTACAATACGATTGTAGAGATAAGTAATGTCAATTATTCGCGGCGAATACGCGCCGCGAGTAATGTATGTCAATCAGTGCGACTCCCAAATCACCCGGCGTGATTACGCCATGTGAACATACCCTAATGGGACAAAATTTTATTAATAATCAATGCAGAAATCTGAGTACAGTAAACTGTACAGTTACTTTTTCTTGCAATTGTACAACTGAGTGCAGCACAAACAGTTCACATATCCTCATATTCTCTAATCCAACTCCTTGCTCTGATATTGGGAATTGCGGCTGATCAGGAGGGTTAGGGCAGATAAAGATAGTTAAATGTTTAAAATTGGTTGTACATACATCTGTCCTAAAAAAAGCAATTTAGAGCACTGCATAAAATAAGATTAAGCTTAAGACCTATGTTCAAACTCCACCAGAGCAGTATGAATATAAATAATGTAACCACTATTGCTTGCAAAAGTTGGCAAAGACTGGATCTCATTATTTCCCAACATAAATTTAAGTATGGCAATCCGTACTGTATACCATATAGTGATACACATTCACCTGATGTGCCTAGTAGTTCCTGGGCACTATAATTTCAAATAGGCAGGCCCAACTATCAGCAGACTGTAAACATCATGCTATTTGCAATCCTTTACAAATATTGCCAGTCTATAATCTGCTGTACAAGGCTCAGGATAACAATGTGAAATTCCTTCTGCTACCCTGCACTATTTTGGGGTTACCCCGGGGGCAATGTATAATATTTATTTGACTAGTCTTCATTTGAGAAATGTATTTCTAGAGCTGTCATTTTCTATTACTTTTCTTACAGAACTGACAACTACTTAATACTGCCCTCTTTGACATGATGATTTTAATGGTGTGTATGTTTTTATACCTATAATAGTTTGGGCGAACTTGCATTTTATGCACTAAAATGTGGTGTGAACGCTGAGATTAAGGAGTTTCATGTATTCTTGGGCTTTGGTCTTCCCTGGCACGTCGTAACATTTTTTCCTATGCTCAGCAATAAGGTAGATAACTTCTTCAGTCCAGACCAAGGCGCATGCGCATCTGTCTCAGTTCTCATCTATGTGAGAATGCCGGCCCCCTCCATACACTGGACTGTACTGTATGTAGTTTTGTAGAGTCATATATCTAAACACTGTTTTGGTATAAGCCTTTCTTTGGTGCCCATAGCACCCCATAACCCCCCCCCCCTATTATTTCATATAGTGCTCTGGAAAAATGACAGGGGCACTCTGATTGGTTGCTATGGGCAACAAAGAAAGTCCTAGGCCTAGACAGTTTTCATACATGTCTCCAGTAGAGTCTACATTTTCTGTAGGCAACTAGAAATTCTTTGGGCTACATGTTGTGTAGGCTTGGACTACAGCATATTCCCAGATAGAAGAAAAACTGTTGAAATCAGGGAGCTTGTTAGTATTGCAAGCTATACTCAGAGAGGAAGCATAAAGCAGATGACAGGTTCCTTTCACCTTTCTCAGACATATGACGTAAATTTATTTCATGATGGGAAGGGGTTTGAAGCAAGGCTGAATTAATTCAGGTTCTGGTTGATATTATAGAGGATCCCTATTAGAAGACCAGGTAGACTAATTGTACAATAGGCCTGGGATGTGCTCTGGTGTTACAGTCTTTAACTAAATTGAGCTGTGGAGAGTTGACGATGGGGGTTGTGAGAACATGCCTATGAGAAATAAGGGACCTTGTGTGACTACTGCTGAGTGTGTGCTAAGAAGAACTGAGGCGTGGTCTATGTTGCCTTGAGGCCTAATTTTCTATTAGATGTCAGGTGGAAAAGTGACATGTGTACTGAACTCTTGAGATGCAAGGGACTGTAACAGCCTACACAGATCCCTCGCAGGAGTCAGAAACTAAGACCAGAAAATAAGGGCCACATGTATGAAAACTGTCTAGGTCTAAAATTCCCTTTGTCACCCATAGCAACCAATCAGAGGGCCCCTCTCATTTTTACAGAGAACTATATGAAATGAAAGGGGCATGCTGATTGGTTGCTATGGGCAACAGTCAATTTTAGACCTAGACAGTTTTCATACATGAGGCCCTAAGAGTCTAATAGAGGGTAAATCATACATGCCAACTCTCCCGCTTTTGGCGGGGGGGGGTCCCCCTAAGGGCGCCCCCCCGGCAGAGTTGGCATTCCTCCCGCCGCCAGCAGGCAGCGGAGGTTCTTTAAATGACCGCGGCACCGGAGTAGCGCTGGTGCGCTACTCTGGCGCCGCGGGGCCGTTCCTGCAGGCCGGTGAAGCGGCCGCAGCCGCACAGTCAGTCAGCAGTACAGGGAGAAGGCAGGAGCGATCATTTCCCTCCTCCCTTTTCCCCCTGTATGTACGGCGTCGGTGTGCGCTGTACATACACCTCGTGTTGCAGGGGGTGTGACGCGCGGCTGCACTCACTCCCCCTGCGACGCTGAGACTACTCAGTCGGCCGGGAGATGTCCGGAGCTGCAGGAGCCTGGTGAGGTGAGTGCCTTTTATTATTTTATTTTTATTAGTTATAGTGGGGCTCTACCTGGCTACAATGGGGGATGGGGGGTCTACCTGGCAACAGAGGGGGCACTACCTGGCTACAATGGGGGCATCTACCTGGCTAACAAAGGGGGCAACTACCTGGAACACAAAGGGGGGGGTCTACCTGGCAACAGTGGGGGCACTACCTGGCTACAGAGGGGGCACTACCTGGCAACAAAGGGGCACTACCTGGCTACAAGTGCATCTACTGGCTACAATGGGTGCATCTATCTGGCAACAGAGGGGGCATCTACCTGGGCTAACAAGGGGCATCTACCTGGCAACAAAGGGGGCATCTTACCTGGCTAACAAAAGGGGGCATTACCTGCTACAGGGGGCACTCTACCTGGCTACAAATCTACCTGGCTACAAATTGTACTGGCTACAGAGGGGGCATCTACCTGGCTACAAGGGGGCATCTACCTGGCTGCAAGGGGGCATCAACTTGGCTACAAGGGGGCATCTACCTGCCTGTAAGGGGCACTACCTGGTTATGGGGGGGCTACTACCTGGCTATAAGGGCATCTACCTGGCTTTCTTCCAAAGCCGTTATGCAGTTAGGTGGAGTGGGTGTGGCACACCGACAAGATGGGCGTGTCCATGCAAATTTTTGCCGCGGCGCGCTGCACGCGCCGCCCTCTACAATCTCCTGCTTTTTCAATTTCAAAAGTTGGCAACTATGGGGTAAATGATGACTGACATATGGCGGATGTAAAGAAATAGCTGTGAGACTGTGTGAAGTAACATTTTGTGGAAGTGGTCTTTGTGAATAATATTCTTTTTAAGGTTTTGCAGCTGGTGATTGAGAGCATTAGCACTGTCTCCTCCAAATCGGGCAATAAAAAACCTCAGCAAAAAATATTAATGTATTGCGGCAAATAATTATTATTATTATTATTATCATTTATTTTGGAGCGCCCTTGATTCCAGGGCGCTGTACATTTCAGGCGGGTACATAAATAACATTGGTCAAACAATTACAAAGTGACAATAAGTGACTAACAACTGGTACAGAGGGAAAGAGGTCCCTGCCCGCGAGGGCTTACAATCTACAGGGGAGGGGTGAAGAGACAGAAGGTGAGGGACAGACATGTTTGTGGGGCGGAGCAGTGCAACCCGGTTAATGTTGGTTATAGGCAATCCTGAAGAGGTAGGTTTTCAGGTTACGTTTGAAGCCGGTGAGAGAGGGGAGAGTCTGATGTGTTGGGGCAGTGAGTTCCAAAGTGTGGGGGAAGCACGAGAGAAGTCTTGGAGACGGTTATGTGAGGAGGTGATAAGAGAAGAGCAGAGGAGAAGGTCCTGTGAGGAGCGGAGGTTGCGTGGGGGAGGTATTTAGAGATTAAGGCAGAGATATATGAAGGGGAGAGGTTATGGAGAGCCGTGTAGGTCGAAGTTGATAGCTTGAACTGGATTCGCTGGGCAATGGGTAGCCAGTGAAGGGATCGGCAGAGGGGAGAGGCAGGGGAGTAGCAAGGAGAGGTGAATCAGACGGGCAGCAGAGTTAAGGATGGATTGGAGGGGAGCGAGGGTGCTAGCTGGGAGGCCACAGAGGAGGATGTTGCAGTAGTCCGAGGCGTAAGATGAGGGGGCATGGACAAGCTTTTTTGTGCTTTCAGAGTTAAGAAATGAGCGGATTCGGGAAATATTTTTTAGGGGGAGGTAAAAGAGAGGGGGGGTTTTTGGATGTGGTTGGGGGCAGTTTGGGAGTAAAAGATTACCCAAAAAGGCAGGGGCCCTGTGGTGTGGTGAAGAGTGTACCCGTTGACAGTGATAGAGAGTCAGGGGGAGAGAGGGAGTGGGACGGGGGGAAAGATAATGAATTCTTTTTCTCCCGTTTAGTTTTAGGAGAGGGAGGAGAAGAAGGGGGAAAATGGGGACGGGCAGTCAGGGATCCGGAGAAAAAGAGAGGTAAATCTGGGCCGGAGATGAGAGTTGGGTGTCATCTGCATACAGGGGGTTTTGAAACCCCGTAAAGCGATGAGCTGACCGAGGCCAAGATGTAGATAGAAAAGAGTAGTGGGCCCGGGACGACCCTTGGGGGACACCGAAGAGAGGGGGGAGAGGGGAGGTGGAGCGAAAATTTTGAGACGTGAAAGTCCGATCAGTGAGGTACGAGGAGATCCAAAAGGAAAAGCCAATCCGTGACCCGAGGGAGGAGGGGATGTTAGCAAGGGGGAAGGGTCGCAGTGTCAAAGGCAGGGAAGGTCTGGAGGGAAACAGAGTAGTTACCCTGTATAATCGGTAAGGACCTTTTAAAAACTAAACGAGCAAATGGTGGCACATTGTTGTTTCCTGTGCCGTGTGGGGAAGGGTTAACGTGGAACAGTATCTGGCTGCCTTAGTCCCCCAGTGGGCAGCGCAACGTCGAGAAAACCCAAGTCAGGCCTGTCCCTCAAGCGGGCCCGGGGGATGGGGTTTTTTATCCTAATTTGTAGAGTAGTTATTGATTTTATAGTGATGACCCATAGGTAGTATCTGCAAATCTGGTGATCAGGCCAAGCGGTTTCTTCTGGATGAACCAACCCAGGGAAGGAGTGACTACCAGGATCTCAGAAGGTATTCAGCAGAAAAAGTAACATGATGCAGCTCGCCCCATATGGCAATACCAGCTGTACTGACCGTAAACTGGCCCTGGAGAGGGATATTACTGTGACAGCGTGATACCATGAAATGGAAAGGAAATAATCAATTCCTGGTCACTCCGTATGAATACATCAGACTCATAAGTATGAGGCCAGTGTATTTATAGTACAAGGTTATTAGGCAACCGTCATAATATTTGCTTTACACCATTTGTCATAGTGACAGTACATACAGTAGAGATTTAACTTCTGTACATAAATGGAGACATTCTCTCACTGTATGCAATAAACAAAGGGAAATGAAAATTTTGGTTTAAACCATTACCCAATGGGGGGTATATTACCTTATTTAAACAGATAAAATAATACAGACGTATGTTTGTGGGGGGAAAATAATGAAAATTTTTCAAATCTCATTAATGCTGTCAATATCGGGTACTTTTTATATCTAACCATGTAACTTTCTGCTGTAGATTTTCACAAAACCACAACACAGGCCATACTTACAGCTCAATGGCTGGCTAGAGACGAATCCAGTGGGGCAACACAGGCCCCTATGAATTGGGGAAAAAATAAACAGGTGAGGTTATTGTGACCCCGTATACAGAGTTTTTTAATCTGTGGCTTTTCGCATATAGGTGAAAGGGTATAAATTTTTAATGTGCAGTCATTGTCACTAATGTTCCCCTAGTGGAGGGGTGTGTGAGCTACTCCCTCAGCAATTACCCGCCCCTGTTTACTTTCCAAGTGCACGGGGGGCCCGTGTTCCCATACAGGGTTTTTCAGTCTCTACCCGCCATTAGTATAATTGGGCCCTGGTTTGTGTTTTTGAGTAAATAATGTCCCATTTTCTGTGATCTTTTTCTATAGATTTTCACAGCAAGTTTACCACTTTTAATGTGGCAAGGGTAAAATCCATGGTGAACCCACTGCAAAATCTACGTGGCACATAAAGACTTACCAGTAAAATCCACATGGTCATGGATTTCCATGCTAGATCCTAGGGGTGTAGATTCCAAAAACGGAAACCCTATCAGGGACATAGAGTTCCCTTTTTAAACACATATCTGTCCCGGGCCCTATCATTGATACAGGCAAAGCATGTCTGGTTGCAAAAGGGGGGGCCCTTTAATTTTAAAACCCAAAATATGCGGAGACTGTGAAGTTTGTGAAGTCTAGTGTCCGTATATTTCTGTATATATAAATGTTTCCTCTCTTGTCTTTTCAAACATTTAATTAAGGACTCCAATTTATTACAATTCAATACACTACTATGGCATGTTAGCAAACCCAACAAGCCATAATTAATATATAACTACTCGGAGTCCATAAATAGGCGCACATATCATATACAACTCCCAACGGAGTTTTGAGAAATCATAGGTTTTTTCAAAGCCGGTCATCTCCAGCCACACATCTTGGCATATGTTGATCCAAGAGGAAGTTAGAAAAGCACACATTTATACATAGGATTACATAATGTCTCACAGGCACAGACAAACAGGTTTCTCACAGAAACCGGTCTTATATATGGATTAGTATAGATATAAAATATGTCTGTTTTGTCCTGTTTGGAAATGCCTTAAAAATGAAGTACCTGAGTGTAAAAAATGAAATTCCTTTTCTAAGATAGCCAGCGTTTCCTTTTCATTTTCATCTTCAAAAAGGTAGTCTTGTCTGTCTGAAGAGTCAATTGATTCAATTTCTGAGATCTCTGAGGCTGCTCTGGACATTGGTCGAGTGGTTGCAGAACTAGGTCTTGACCTGCTGTAAGATCCTGAGATTCGATTAATGGACTTTGAAGAATAGAAACTTCTGGTGGGAAGTGCTGCAAAATACCAAATCCAGTAATCGTCACTAGACATGAACATGCTGAATGTTATTCTACGTACAACCTAGTTATGTTCACCTCTAGAGTACTGATTAATAGCTCTCTATGAGTTTTATAACACAAGATGAATACAGTACTTCCAGACCTACAGGACATTGCCAGCAATCATACAATATTGCTTTATTCCACAGTAACAGTGTCATTCTAAATAAAGTATATTAAAGAAGATTTTCATACATGAAGGTTGTCCAAAGTTAACTTTAAATGTAACAGAGGGCTTTCACTTGGCTTGATTAATGCAAAATAATGCGCATATATATATATATACTGTAGACCTCATGAAATCTTAGTAGTCCCTTATTAACATATGTACACCAACTTTCTGCACATATTTACAAGTTTTGCATATAACAATAATCAGATGCAAAAATATGTGTTTCCAACAGAGTGTTGTCTATTAAGGATAGCTCTATGGAAAGATGTCGGAACCACACTTGGCATCTGCATTAATCACATCACAAATAAAAACATGCTTAAGATTTTCAGCAGATTCAAGCAATATAGTAAAATGATGTAATAATGAATAGACTCTGCATTTTCTTACACATCATTGCAATAACTGGGGTGATTGGGTTGACTTATATGGATCCCAATTCATTCAATGTATTTTTTAACAGACAATACACTGTATAAACATTACACTAAAATAATTTATTTATTTATTTATATATATATATATATATATATATATATATATATATATATATATATATATATATATATATATATATAACAAAAGAGAAGGAGACAAAGGAAGGCGCACAAATAGTGAAGCGTGTAAAACCAGGTTAGTTACAAACAATGCTTGTAGATGTTCACTAACCTGCTTGTGTTGTGCTAATCAGTAGAGGCACAACACTCATTAAGATTCAAAGAAAAAAGTTCAAACCTGAACTCCGAGATATTCGGCAGCCGCAGTCCTCCTCTTTCTGTAGGTCAGTACAGCGAGTTAAATATAAGCGTGCTCTGTAGAAAATGAAGGACTCGCAGTGCACATAACACTACGGACTTTACGATCACTTCAGTGGCTAAATGAAGTGCTTTATTTATATACAGTCAGCGAACAAGGAATGTCTATAACACTGACTAAAACATTAAAACACTAGGGAAGCCTGCCTTACTCGCCTATACTGGCGCTTCATCACCCCAGGTACCGGGCCTCCTCGAGGCCTATAGCACATTTTTTGGGGTTTGCCATCAAGCCCGCCTCCCGAATGGAGTCCAGGACACCTGGCCCTTCACCAGATGGGATTCCCAGTCTGTGCTAAAAGATGACCACTTTCATCTAGATAGGCGGCCGCATAATTTCTGTGGGGCTGTAAGACGAGATCCATTAATCTCTGGAACGTGGCAGGGGCACCGTGGAGGCCAAAAAAAGGGAGCACGACATTATTGGGAAATGGCCCTCGGGCGTGGAAAACCCTGTTTTCTGCCTTGCTGCTTTGGTAAGTGGACCCTGCCAATAGCCCTTGTTAGGTCCAGAGGGGGTGATGTATCTGGCGGGCCCTAATCTTTCTATAAGCTCATCCACTCTTGGCATAGGATATGCATCAAACTTTGAAATCTCATTTTATTTCCTGAAGTCATTGAAAAAAATCTTATGCTGCCGTCGGGTTTAGTAATGAGACTATGGGGCTTGACCACTCCCCTCTGGACCTTTCTATAACCCCTAGTGACGGGAAATTTTTTGTACCCCCTCCGAGATGGCTTTCTCGGGGCTTTGGGCACCCGATAGGGCCTGACTCTTTACTATCTCATGCTTGATGAGACTGTTCTACCTGGTAAATCGGAAAACACATCTGTATTTTTCCCCAGGAACTCCGTTACCTCTTGTACTTGAACTGCTGACAACGAGTCTGAGATATGGACGTCTGGTAGCTCCTTACTAGCGGACCTCCCTAGGTCTACTTACACCAATGAGAGCTTCCCTGTTCTTCCAAGATTTGAGCAGGTTCACATGATAAATTTGGAGCGGCTTCCTTTTCCCTGGCTGATATACTTTATAGTTTACTTCGCTGATTTTTTCTCGGACCTCATAAGGACCTTGCCATTTTGCCAGGAATTTACTTTCCGCTGTTGGAACTAGCACCAACACACGGTCCTTACCTTTGCGACCTATTATATACTCGGGCTTGCGCTTCCTGCGCTTGTTGCATATTCTCTCTCACAATTGGCATTACTGCAGCAATCCTATCTTGCATCTCAGCCACATGCTCGATGACACTGCGGTGAGGCGTGTGCTCATGTTCCCAGGTCTCCTTAGCTATATCTAATAGCCCCCGGGGATGTCTACTGTATAACAGTTCGAATGGTGAAAACCCTGTGGAAGCCTGCGGAACCTCCCTTATAGAAAACATTAAGTACGGCAATAACCGGTCCCAGTCTTTCCCATCCTTGTCGACCACCTTTTTTAGCATCCCCTTCAATGTCCTGTTAAACCTCTCCACCAGGCCATCAGTCTGGGGGTGATATACTGAGGTTCGCAGTTGTGTAATACTTAAGAGGCGACACAGCTCCTTCATAATCTTGGACATAAATGGGATGTCCTGATCAGTGAGGATTTCTTTTGGGATCCCTGTCCGGGTGAACATGTGGAACAGTTCCCTTGCAATCACCTTAGACGAGGTGTTTCTGAGTGGGATGGCTTCCGGATAACGGGTGGCATAGTCTAGCACCACCAAGATGTGCTGGTGGCCCCTGGCTGACTTAGGAAGTGGCCCTACAAGGTCCATAGCAATGCGCTCAAATGGCACTTCAATTATCGGGAGCGGAACTAGGGGGTTACGGAGGTGTGGCCGAGGGGTATTAACCTGACACTCTGGACAGGACTGACAAAAATCCTCTACCGCTTTATATATACCGGGCCAATAAAAATTTCGCTCAATGAGCTCCTTGGTCTTGTCCACACCTAAATGCCGCCCAAGCACATGTGAATGACCCAGCTCCAAGACCAGGCGTACATGTGACTGGCACTACAAGTTGTTCCACAACCTCAGATGGAGTTTTCTTTACCCTGTAAAGGAGATTATTATGTACTGAGAAATGTGGATACCACAAATTGGTGTCAGGTTCTTGCAATACCCCATTTAGACCTTAAAAACCCCCTCCAGGCATTTGCTAGGTTTGGATCCCTTAATTGTTCCGTCCCAAAGTTACCTTTGGCGACCTGTAAGGTGGAAAACTCAACCTCAGGGGGATTTTCCTCCGAGTCTTCAGCCAGGACCACTAAGGGAAAGCTATCAGGACCCTCATACCCCTGTCACAGCATTTACAGGTTTTACACACTTTAGACATACGTTGTTTTTCACCCCTTGGCCTGCTTATTCTCCCATACATTCCAAAAAAAGGGGAAAAATCACGGCCTTTTATCACTTGGTGCATAAAGTCATTTACCACGCCGACTTCATGGTTCACGGACCCGCATGGAGTCTCTATCGTGACGATTGCTGTAGGATGTCTTAGTGTCCCCTTTTATGCAAATCACCCCTAGGCAACGGGTCTGGAGTTTCTCAGAGTCCACTAAGTTGGCACGGACTAATGTAACCAGACTTCCCGAGTCCATTAAGGCCATCACAGAATGGCTCCTATCCGCACTGGGCAACTTGCCGGTCGCTCATGTTGTCCCTGTGGCAGCAAAAAACAGGCCTGGCAAAATAAGACCCGCGTCTCCCGAAGTCACACTCCATGGTCTCGGACTGCACCGGGCAATTTGTAGCAATATGTCCCAGTCTATGGCAGCGCCAGAACACTATCTGGATGCGGGGCCGAACGCTTACGTCCTTTCTGGGACTTTTGGTTTCCCGTTTTCTGGGACGCTCTGGAAACATACCACCCTCCTTAGGATACAGTCTATCCCCCCCAACAGCAGGAACAGTCTTACCGTATGCCGGCCTCTTCTGATTCCGAGGGGTAGGCAAGTCCTGAAGGAAGTCCTCGGTGGCAGAAAATCTCTCCACTATGGACACTATGCCGTCCACACTTTTTGGGTCGGAGTATCCCCAAGGGAGCGCTGTATCCCACTGGAAGAGCACGGACGAATCGTGCATACGACTCGTTCCACTATTTGGGCCGGTGTGAGCTCTTCTGGCTGAAGCCACTTGCTGGTAACGTGGTATAGGTTGTACATATAGGACCCTCGCTGGTTTCTCTGCATTGTGCTCCCAGGTGAAGACTCGCTGTGCCCGGACCGCCAAGGTAACGCCAAGCCGGGCCAGTAATTCCTCCTTTAGCCTTGTATATGCCCTGGCATCCTGGACTCGCAGGTCAAAATACGCTTTTTGGGGTTCACCGGTCAGGAAGGGTGCCAACACGTCAGTCCACCGGTCTTGGGGCAGCTGTGCCCCTTCAGCGATTCTTTCAAACGTGATCAAGTAGGCTTCAATGTCGTCCTCCGCAGTCATTTTTGTCAGCGCCCCCTGCACCAGCTGACGGGGTGCCGGCTGCAACCCCTGAGGCATCCCTTGTCTCTCTGTTAAGGCTTGCAGAGCCTGGTTCATACTGTGCTGTTCTGTGGCCGTGCCATGGTGCACCTGCAGCAGCAGACGATTGGTCTCACTTTGGGTCTTGACCGCTTCTTCATGCACCTGTTTTTGATATGCAGTGGCTTCCTGTTGTGAAGTAACTGCTTGTTGGAGTCTGAGGTTTGATTGAACCAACTGCTTGATCAGTTCCTCCATTTTAGCAGCTCCGTCCTGTGGTGTAGTTGCAGCTTTCACCCAGGACATGGGTCACCACACTCACTCTGTCTGTCCCTTTAAGATGCCCGCATCCTCCACCATATGTGAGCCGCAACCGCTCTGGGATCGTAGCAAAAGTCCAATTTGACAGAGACTCAGACAGATTTATAGTCCAAATACGGTTGCTCCGTATTTTATTGGCACAAGTTCAAAGAAGACAGTGGTAACAGGTGAAAAACGTACAACCAAACAAATGCCAGAAACTTCTGCTCGTCTGAGCACTGGCTAGTACCACGGGAGTTATCGTCGGGGGGGCGTGGTCTGCCGGCATGCTGTGAGGTCGCATGAAGTGAGAGCTCTGCTATCTGATCCTGCTACATCCTGATTCCCTGACCTGATCCCCTGTAATTCGCTACCGGAGGACGGCTGAGTGATCACTGAGGACCCCAACCGCAGTTTGGACCCGCGAAAATCAGCTGTGGACCAGTGATTGCTGCTGCAAACAGTCAGAGAGGTGCGCTCCTATGCTGGAGCAGGGAGAGCAGCAGAGAGAGGACGACTATTATCCTGGTGCCCTGCATCTGAGATCCGGTGAGGAGTTCGGGCGGGAGAAATAAGCAGACACCCTGTGACTCTCCCCAACCCAGTGACCCCCCCTGCTGCTAATAGATACAAGGGGGCAGTGAAGGAGGCTGAGAAGGGGCCCCTATAGCCACTATCTGAGAGACTCTGCCTTTCTCCTGAGGCCTGGACTGTGAAAGAGGGGGCTGCTTCATCTAAATTGCCCGGGAATGCCAGGCTTAGTCCCCTGGGAGCCTCCTGGAGATCTGCATCAGTAGAACTTTGACAGGGAGATAAAAGTTTATTTGTACTGCTGTAAAATCCACAGATATCCGCCTGTAGCTCTCTAGATTAACCAGAGAACTTACGCTTGCACACAATTAGTAATCCTTATAGGAGACCCTGCAGAACCTGCAGCTTTCTATCCCAACGGAGGGGCAGACGCAGTGCGATTAGTCTATATTGTTTGCTGCATACAAAAGACTCTACCCTGTCTGGGGGTGTGCTCTATGGGCCGCACAAAAGGGTCTTCCCAGCCCTCTGCAATCACATCTTCAGTGGCCGACGCTATGAGTCAAACTGAGGAGGAGGCTGCGGCCCCGCCAGCCACGCTGGATACAGAAAAGATAATGTCCGCCATTGCTTCCTGCCAGACAATTCTGACAGTTAAAATAGATCATATCCAGGCTGACCTAAACAGATTGAGAGAGGACATTGACAAAGTGAGAGAAAGAACCTCAGAGGCGGAGCGGCGTATAAGTGAAGTGGAAGATACTACGGCCACCCACACAAGGATTACAACAACTATGCAACAACAGATCAAAATCCTGCAAGACAGGGTGGAGGACGCGGAAAACCGCAACCGCAGGAATAATGTTCGTATACTAGGTCTCCCGGAGCGAGCGGAGGGGGATGCTCCAGAAAAATTTACAGAAAACTTGATCCGACAGCTTCTAGATCCAATACCCTTGTCTTCATGTTTCGTGATTGAACGAGCGCACCGTATTCCAACCAGGCCGCTCCCACCCGGATCTCCTGCACGTCCTTTTATCATGAAGGTGCTCAACTACCGGGACCGTGACGCGATTCTGACAGCCGCAAGGAAGAAAGGCGAGATAAAATACGATAATACGCGTCTCTCCTTTTATCCTGACTACACAACTGAGGTCCAAAGGAAGAGGCGACAGTTCACCACGGTCAGAAGCCGTCTAAGAGAAATTGGACTGAGATATTCCATGTTGTATCCCACGCGGTTAAGAGTCCAAGATCAAGACAAGACACTGTTCTTTACCACTCCGGAGGAAGCGAATGAGTGGCTAGATAGGCGCAGAGACAGAAGACGCTGAAGGGACTGTCTTTACTGCGGTCTTAGTGACCAGTGTTATGGTGAGGGGTTTCTGGGGTGGCTTATAGAAGAGTTTGGGCGTCTTGGTTTTTTCCTGAGATTGATTTAGTTTGTTAAATACGGGGCACGCCCAGTCTTAAATGTGAAAGCCGTCCATACTCCGGAATGGCCGGTTATGGGGGGTTAGAGGGGATCTTCTATTGCTAGGGAGCTCAGAGGTATGAACCTTAGTCTATTTTTCTAGAAGGGGTGGTCTCACTTCTTTAGTCTGGTAGACTGTTTTCTTTTTTGTAATTCCGGTACGCTCCCCTATGGAGTGAAAAGTTAGAGATGTTTTTTCACAAACGGTTTAGGGTACAAAGCTCATCCAGGTTGGGTTGGTATGGGCAGGGAGGCGGGGGTGGGGTAATGTTTAGTAGTATGGTAGCTGGTTGTAAAAATGTGGTGTGTGTGTGGTGTGTTTGTGGTGCGGCTGGCTTATCATGGGGTCCGGCGCCCGGGTCTACCCTACCCGGAAAGAGATTTGGCCTACAACTTATAAATGGCGTCCTTTAATGTAGTATCGTGGAATGTCCGGGGGCTCAATTGCAAAATCAAAAGGGCATTAGTGTTCAATTTCCTCCGGTCATATAACCCGGACATAGTTGTATTGCAAGAAACCCACTTGAGAGGGCAAAAAATTCTGTCACTCAAAAGGCCATGGATAGGATTTGGTTACCATGCGGTATACTCTAATTATGCTAGAGGGGTCTCCATATTGGTGGCAAAAAACCTCCCTTTTACTTTGTTGCATGCTCACATTGATCCCTCTGGTAGGTACATTGTGCTACATGCGCAAATACGGGGAGTGGAATATGTCCTAGGTGGGGTATATGTGCCACCTCCTTTATCTAGTTCGGTTTTGGAATCCTTAGCGAATATTCTGGTATTATATCCTGTGGTTCCAGTTCTGGTGATGGGAGACTTTAACGCAACCCTGTGCAGGGATATGGACCGCCTACGCCCAAGACCAACACATGATCCTACTTTAGGGACATGGGCTATGTCGTGTGGCCTGACGGAGGTGTGGAGGTGGAAACACCCAGCAGACAGGCAGTTCTCGTGCTACTCTGCAACCTCGGGATCCCTATCTCGCATAGATCTCGCTTTTGCAAGTGGGGAGCTGTTATCCCATGTGGTGACAGCAGACTATTTGCCGAGAGGCATCTCGGACCATGCCCCCCTACTGGTGCGGGTATCTCAGCAGTCTGGTGGGATCAGGAAAAGCTGGAGATTGAACCCTAAATGGCTAGAGGTTCCGTCTGTGGAGGGGAAATGCCGGGAGGGTATAGTCAGTTATTGGGAAGACAATGAGGGATCTGCTGACCCTTTGATAACTTGGGACGCCCTGAAGGCTGTGACTAGGGGGACCCTCATCAATGCCATAGCATCACATAGAGCTAGCCTTAATGCATCTAAGGTGAAGTTGGAAGGGGAGCTGGCCCAAGCAGAGGCTGAATACGGGAGTCAACCTGATGAGGAACATAAGGATAGGCTGGAAAGGAAACAAAGGGCTTACAACTTGCTCCTTACCCAATACACGCAAAAGCGACTGTTGACACAAAGACATACGATATTCGCCGAGGGGGATAAGAATGGGAGGGCTTTGGCCTTTTTGGCCAGAACGGAGACCCCTAGGACGGTAGTTGCTGGGATTAAAAATTCAAGGGGGGAAATAGTGACGGACCCTGAGGGAATAGCCGCTCAGTTCGCAGAGTATTACGAGACGTTATATTCCTCTAAGCTTAAACACACTGACACGGAGATTAAAGATTTCATAGGGGCAATTTCAATGCCAGTGTTGTCAATTGAGGAAAGGGAAACTTTGGCTGGGCCGATTACGGAGGATGAAGTCCAGAAAGCAATTAGTCTGATGGCCGGTAATAAAGCTCCGGGCCCGGATGGTATCCCGGTGGAATGGTTTAAGTTGTACATGGAAGAGCTTGCACCCCGATTGGTGGAGGTCTTCAGACACACTTTTGAGGTAGGACAATTGCCCTTATCACAGTACGAGGCAACAATAGTAGTCATACACAAGAAGGGCAAACCGTCTGAGCTCTGTCAATCTTACCGTCCTATTTCACTTATCAATATTGACGCAAAAATCCTAGCCAAAGTCCTGGCGCTGAGACTTAATTCTATGATTCTTTCTATTGTCGGGATGGACCAATCCGGATTTATGCCCGGGAAATCTACAGACATGAATCTTAGGAGACTTTTTACAAATTTACAGGTAACCCATGAGAACGCGGGGCATAGGGTGATTGCGTCACTCGATAATGAAAAGGCATTCGACTCCATAGAGTGGAGATTCATGTGGGAGGTGTTAATAGCCATGGGGTTCCCTGCAGAGTTCCTTAGATGGCTTCAGATCCTATATCGGAAGCCAACGGCGAGAGTGCTGGTGAACGGATGTATGTCTGACAAATTTCAGTTGGGTAGAGGCACTCGACAGGGGTGTCCCCTATCCCCCTTATTGTTTGCCTTGGCAATTGAACCCTTGTCAATTTTGATAAATAATAATCCGTTGATAGAAGGCTGGGAGATACAGGGGATAACGGAGAAAGTGTCTCTGTATGCTGATGATCTATTGGTGTACCTGGCGAACCCTCGAGATTCCTTGGATGCCCTTCTAGATGTAGTAAACCTCTATGGGGCCTTCTCTGGGCTAAAAGTTAACTGGCTAAGTCAGTGCTATTGTAGTGGACGAAGTCCAGCACGAGGATGTTTCCTCAAGATGTCAGATGGAGATTGCAGAACAATTCACTTATCTCGGCATACAGATTCATAAAGATGTGCAGAAGTTCTTGGCACTTAACTTGTCAGTTGCAGTGACCGAACTGACTAGGAAACTGGCAAATTGGAAGTCATTACCGCTATCTCTTGTGGGTCGGATCAATATTATTAAGATGGTCCTTTTGCCTAAGCTGCTGTACTTGTATAGGGCGGCTCCTATGGTTATTCCTCAGGCGCATTTTCAGTCTGTGGAACGACAGATTTCTGCATTCCTCTGGGCGGGTAGCACCCCTAGGATAGGGAAAAATACACTGAGGGCTCTCTATGAGGATGGAGGGTTAGCGCTCCCGGATTTTCACATCTACTACGTCGCGGTCCAGCTGTCTTATGCAGGAGGGTGGATTGCAGCAGACCACAATAATCCAGCGGTGGCACTTGAGGCAGCCTTGGTGGGGTCATATGAGGCACTTGCTAATTTAGTGTACAGACAGGGGAAATACCCGATCCGGCATTACACTGCCACTATGGCGGCAACAGTTGCAGTATGGAAGAGATTTGTTGGTTTCTATGGTGGCGAAGGAGAGGGAGAGGCGTGGTCCCCGTACATGCCCTTATGGCGCAACGGAAGGCTTCCAGAATTGGAGGTCATGATGGACTTTGAAATCTGGCCGCAAAGGGGCATTAAATATCTTGGGCAATTATATGTGGATGGGAAATTTCCTGATTTCCAGGAGCTGGCGAATAGTCTCAACTTACAAAAGGGGTCCCTTTTCAGATATTTCCAGTTGCGTCATGCCTGTTTCAAACAATTTGGGGGGGGGCGCTATCCGACTGGAGTGTGGCACTTTGGAGAGGGTGGCTCGACGTGAGGATCAAATAAAACCAGTGTCTACATTTTATAAAGCCATAATGCAGTGTCAGCCGTCTCCTATTAAAAAGGCCTTCGAGAAGTGGTGTGGGGACATTCCTGAGCTGGAGCCTCATCATTTGGAAGAGCTGGCGGCGTCATGGAGGTCCACAGTAATTAGTGCTAGGGATCAGTTGATACAGATTAAATGGTTACACAGGGTATATTATACACCTACGCGATTGGCCCTGATGGGGAAACTGGCAAGCCCGATGTGCACCAGATGTAATAATGCGAGAGGCTCCCTATACCATATGGTATGGATGTGCCCGAGGATTAGAACATTTTGGTCCGAGGTTCATGAGTTCTTGAGTGAGAAGCTTGGACTGCCAGCAGTGTGTGCTCCGGAGGTTAGTCTACTAGGTCTGGTGGGTGATATAGTTCAGACGTCAGCTGAGCGACAGCTATTCAGGAGTCTCATGTTCTATGCCCGCAAAACTATACTACTAAACTGGAAGCCTCCAGGGTGTCCATCTCTGGGGCAGTGGAAGCAATTAGTGAATGGAGACCTAGCTATGTATAGGCTCACCTTTGAGGCGAGGGGGGTACCGGACAAATTTTTGGATATATGGAGCGCCTGGATCGCTTCGCAGGCGGGTTGAGTGTTTCTCAAGTTGTGTATTAGGGGGGGGGGGCGGGCGTCGGAAAACAAGAGATTGTTTGCGGTGTGTCAGCGTTCTTAATAAAAATGAGTGGATGGGGTGAATGGGTTTGAATGGGAACGAATCAGTTGAGTTTAAGCTTAAACACTGTTGATTATGGTGCGTGTCTTGCCAACTCGAACATCTGAATATGATCAATATTGTAATTCTGTGCAACTGGTTGGCAAAATTACGGCCAAACAGTATATATATGTAGTATGCATGGCTTTTTAGTTAAATTTTACAAGGAAGTTGATGTTTATAAAACCAAAATGTCTTCAAAAATAAACACTTTTAAAAAAAAAGGTAGTTATCCTCACTATGGGAGATCTTGCCTCTCTCCAGTCCGCAACCTCTCAGGTCAAAACTCTTTTGCCTTGGATAATAGCCATACCTAGTCAGCTGACTAGCTGACTTATATAAGGCAGCCAAACTGTGGACTGGAATCTGGGGGAGCGGTCACCCACTCAACACTTTGACTGCTCCCGGTAAGAGCCGTCCCGGAGTAAGCTGTTTTTCAACAGCTATACGAGCTGTTTAACATGTTCCAACTACATATCGCAGCTAACAAAAGAAAAACAACAGCTCCTACCTCACCAAGGCCAGTACGTTGGGGGCACGTAACTGGCACCTACCAGTGGCGGGGTCATGCGACTTTCTTCTCCCTTGAAGTTGCTTGCCATCTGTTTATCATTGTGCATGCAGAAACCCGGCGGAATATATACCCCATTGCAGAGCTTTCCGGCTGCCATCTTACAATCTATATATATATATATATTTATAATTTACAAGAGTACAGCTTGTTGAGCTCACCAATTCATGACTTTTAGGTTAAATGCTATCTCATCGTTTTAACCTGAAGTCTTCTGCCCCAGTATATTCTTGTATTCTAGTCCCATTAATCATGTAATCAGTCTTTCTGAAAATATTAACTATATAGCTACATTAATCTCAAATCCACCTGCTTGGTGTCACTTGACACACGGAACCACATCCCAACAGACTAAGAATTAGCATCATCGGATGTGCACTCAAGTTTGGATTTTTATATATCCTATTACATCGTCGGCAAAATAACCTACTCTTGTGCATCCGTTTTAATGCAAGGGGTTTCCCATTTCAACGGCATGCATGGTAACAAACATTGATAATAATGAGATGACCACAGATTTTGGGTGTGTGCATACACTGTATATAGCTGTATGAATGTGCATGCATAAATAAAGCATCAGCCTATAGTCATCATTCCTATGATCTGAGTGACCTAACTTTGAGAGAAAATATCGATCATTAGACATACAGCAATTCCTCATTAGGGGTGTTTCAGCTACATCCATTGCAAACATGAGGCATACAGTCCAACAATCTCTATACACTAGAATTCATAGTAGTGTGTATGAACAGGGGCCTACAGCCACACAATCTCTATACACTAGAATACTGTACATAGTAATGTGTATAAGCAAGGAAATACAGCCACACAATCTCTATACACTAGAATGTACAGTAGTATGTATAAACAGGGGCATAAAGCCACACAATCTCTATACACTAGAATGTATAGTAGTATGTATAAACAGTGGGGAAAAAAAGTATTTAGTCAGCCACCAATTGTGCAAGTTCTTCCACTAATTGACATCATAGGTAGACGTCAACTATGAGAGACAAAATGAGAAAACAAATCACATTGTCTGATTCAGAAAGAATTTATTTGCAAATTATGGTGGAAAATATTTGGCCAATAACAAAGTTCATCTCAATACTTTGTTATATATCCTTTGTTTGCAATGACATAGGTCAAATGTTTTCTGTAAGTCTTCACAAGGTTGGCACACACTGTTGCTGGTATGTTGGCCCATTCCTACATGCAGATCTCCTCTAGAGCAGTAATGTTTTGGGGCTGTTGCTGGGCAACATGGACTTTCAACTCCCTTCAGAGGTTTTCTATAGGGTTGAGATCTGGAGACTGGCTAGGCTACTCCAGGACCTTGAAATGCCCTGGTGCTTAGGATCATTGTCATGCTGAAAGACCCAGACACATTTTATCTTCAATGTCCTTGCTGATGGAAAGAGGTTTGCACTCAAAATCTCATGATGCATGGCCCCATTCATTCTTTTATGTACACAGATCAGTCGTCCTGGTCCCTTTGCATGATGTTGCCACGCTCATGCTTCACAGTAGGTATGATGTTTTTTGGATGCAACTCAGCATTCTTTCTCCTCCAAACACGACGAGTTGTGTTTCTATCAAACAGTTCTACTTTGGTTTCATCTGACCATATGATATTCCCCCAATACTCTTCTGGATCATCCAAATGCTCTCTAGCATACTTCAGATGGGCCTGAACATGTACTGGCTTAAGCAGGGGGACACGTCTGGCACTGCAGGATCTGAGTCCCTGGCGGCGTAGTGTGTTACTGATGGCAGCCGTTGTTACATTGGTTCCAGCTGTCTGCAGGTTATTTCCTAGGTACCCCCATGTGGTTCTGGGATTTTTGCTCACCGTTCTTGTGATCATTTTGACCCCATGGGGTGAGATCTTGCGTGGAGCCCCAGATTGAGGGAGATTATCAGTGGTCTTGTATGTCTTCCATTTTCTAATTATTGCTCCCACAATTGATTTCTTCACACCAAGCTGCTTGCCTATTGCAGATTCAGTCTTCCCAGCCTGGTGCAGGGCTACAATTTTGTTTCTGGTGTCCTTCGACAGCTCTTTGGTCTTCACCATAGTGGAGTTTGGAGTGTGACTGTTTGAGGTTGTGGACAGGTGTTTTTTATACTGATAACAAGTTCAAACAGGTGCCATTACTACAGGTAATGAGTGGAGGACAGAGGAGCCTCTTAAAGAAGAAGTTACAGGTCTTTGAGAGCCAGATATTTTGTTTGTTTGTAGGTGACCAAATACTTATTTTCCACCATAATTTGCAAAAAAATTCTTTTCAAATCGGACAATGTGATTTTCGGGATATGTTTTCTCATTTTGTTTCTCATAGTTGAGGTCTACCTATGATGTCAATTAAAGGCCTCTCTCAACTTTTTAAGTGGGAGAACTTGCACAGTTGGTGGCTGACTAAATACTTTTTTTCCTTACTGTATAAACAAGGGTATACAGACACACAATCTCAATACACTAGAATTCATATGTAGCATGGATTGTGATCAAGAGCTTAGTGACATTTAATGTGGTATGATGAGGCCACCGTTGTCATAAATCAGACTATAGTTACATAGTTTGTAAGGCCAAAAAAAGACAGACGTCCATCCAGTTCAGCCTATTGTGCTATAGTGTTGATCCACAACTACTGTATATGAACTTTGTGATCTGCTACATCTGCTTTGGTGAATGGTACCATAACTGTGAAGCATCTAGGAGTAATAACAGCTCAAACAGGCACAAAGCAATAGAACATAAGTGCAAAATAATGAGGCATATAGAAGTGGCCTGTCCTCTGCTTTATCCCTAGAGTGTCAAACTGCCTCTAGAAATGACATTATGAGGGGAAGCATTTCTGAAATTAATTCACTTGGTTGAGCAGCACACACAAAGTATTCCAAGCAATAGTAAAAACCACTTGGAGTAGTATAAAGGTATATCTGGATAAAGCTAACTATGGGAATACATAGTTCCTACTATAACATTTGGTGGAGGAGGTTGAAGTTAATACTTTAACAAAGCCTTTGTGACCACATTATGACTAATAGTGTACTACCAACTGTATGGTGAAAGTTTAGGAAAGGCCAACTAGCTTAACTGTGTACTCTATCTAATATATTTTATGTATTTAATCAGATCTCAGCAGTCTCAATGTAAACAAAGCCTGGTTTGATAAAATACGTGTAACCTGTAATGTAAAATAGGAGAAAATTTAACATCTAGGTGAAGTGAAGCTATCGTAAAGAAAAAAAATAACAACTATCCTTTCTACATTATTTTCAGCCCCCAGTGTCTCTCCAGTAAAGTAAAATTCCACTGCCTGTGAGACAAGTTCCAAGGAAGCTAGAGAATGTATAGATTTTAGCTTGTGAAATGCATGGGAATGATATTATCTGAGATGTCTAGGTGGACTTAACCTGCAAAAAGCCTAAACAGTTTGAGGTCAGGAAACCAGTGGATAAAAATTACATTCAAATCATATTAACTTTATATTATCATGAAAAGGAAGTGATGGATGGTGAGCAAAATAGCAGTAATGAAGTAGCACAGTAAGTGCAGATTAAAATTGTCATTGCTAAAGCCTCTCGATAAGGTGAAAGGAACAAAACCAAATATGCAAAAATAACCTTGCTGAAGTTTAGATGGAAGGCAAAAATTTTATTACTCGTTTGCAAATTTACATGTCAAACCTCCACTGCCTCTGTATATTAAATTATATTACCCTATAAATAGCCTTTCCCATATAATACAACAAAATGAGTTTATGATATTTATCCATAATTTATCCTTTTTTGTCAAGTTATTAATTATATACAGCAGTTGTTTTCTATACCTATTCCTGGGAAGGCTAGCTGTAATTAGCCAGGTAGATAGGGCTGTACACAGTAATTAGCCAGGTAAATAGGGATGTTCACAGTAATTAGACAAGTAGATAGGGTTATCCCCAGTAATTAGCCAGGCAGACAGAAGCCCAAAAAAAAACCCCTCACCTGTCACCTTTCCTCCCTCTTCTGTTCTCCAGAGTCCAGAGGGCCAGCGTGACATCATCACGTCGCCATCTCCGGGACGCCACTTCCGGCATCCACTAGGCTGTAAGCCGATGTATAAGCTTACTGCCTAGTGCAGTCTGTGAAGCAGGCGGCGTGATGACATTGTTGGGTCTATGTGACCCAGCGATGCAGCTGTGCAGCGAAGAGGGTCTGGTCTCTAATGTGTTCGCTGTGGCCCGTTTCTCTACGCCACACACCAGCACCGGTACTCGGGGCCAAACGGGGGAATCACCAGCCTCCCGGTGGTTGCTCCGAGCCAGGTGGCTGAGATACAATAGCGCACAAAACCCATGGACAGATGTGGCCCTGTTTGTGGAATAATACAGTCATATATTTTTTACCTCTGAGTAATCACTATAACCCCTTAAAGATCGCCCCATTTTCAGTTATTTCCTTCCAAGTGCCATACATTTTTTATTTTGATTAAGCTGTATGAGGGCGTATGTTTTTGCATGTTGAGTTGTATTTTTTAATGGTAAAATTTAATGCACCATTCCAAATGTAATGGGGAACGCCCAAAAATATTCTATGTAGGGTGGAATTGGAAAAAATATGCATATGTGCAATTTTTGGAGGGTTTGTTTTTACGGAGTTCATTGTGTGGTACAAATTATATGTTATCTTTGTCCTGCAAGTCAGTAGGATTCCGGTAATACCAAATTTAGTTTTCACTATGATTGATTACCTTTTAAACCTTATTTTTCAGTTGTCGAACTCTGAGAGACAGCATTTTTTTTAAATGCATTCACTGTGCAGGATAAATATTCTATTGTGCAGGATTGAACTTTTACAGAAGCTGCTATACCAGTCATCTTAAATATATATATATGTATCTCAATATACACACACATATATGAATCCTGGCGCTGACAGGCCAGTCCTAAATAACTTCAAAGCAGTGTAGAATGCGCCAGAATGTATGAACCTGTTCTTCTGCGGTTCATATACACAGGCATATTGCAGTGCCACTAGAACAAATCTGGCTCAGGCACCACCTGTAACTTGATCTGGCTGTTCTAACTGTTCTGCGCCTAGGTTTGGCATCAAAGAGTCATAAATGTATCTACTTCTAAGAATGTGATACGACACGCCCCCAGAAAGCCCCAAATGTTTGGCATATTAAAAAGTGTCTTTGGCGCATTACAAGGGCACTTATCGCGCCAAAGTTTGGAGTGCACCTGTTCATACATTCATTTTGGTTCAAAGTACACCAGAAAACTGGTGCAGCCCGATCATAAATGTCGCCCATTGTATATATATATATATATATATAGTTGAAATCAGACCTTTACATACACTCACTATCTGACATGAAATCAGGATAAGTCCTAGCTGTTTTCGGTCAAATAGGATTACCAAAATTATTTATATTGAGAGAGAGAGAATTTTAGGGCATTTTTATTACTTTCTGCAAAGTCAAAGGTTTACATACACTCGGATTACTATGCCTTTAAACAATTTGGGACAACACATATGATGATTTCATGTCTTTGGAAGCTTCTGATAGGTTTATTGGCAACATCTGAGTTAATTGGAGACACATCTGTGGATGTTTTTTAAAGCACACCAGAAATTCACTGCTTCTGTGTGTAACATAATGGAAAAGTCTAAGAAATCAGCCAAGATATCAGAAAGAGAATTGCACAAGACTGGATGATCCTTGGGTACAATTTTCAGATATCTGAAGGTGCCTCATTCATCTGTACAAATTATACGCAAGTACAAACAAGATGGGAATGTCCTGCCATCATACCGCTCAGGAAGGAGACGGGTTCTGTGTCTCAGAAATGAACGTGCTTTGGTCCAACATGTGCATATCAACCGAAGAACAAAAGCAAAAGACCTTGTGAAGATGCTGGTGGAAGCTGGTAAGATTGTGTCATTATCCACATGTTGTGTCAACATGGGCTGAAAGGCCACTCTCTCAGGAAGAAGCCTTAACTCCAAAAGAAACATATAAAAGCCAGATTAATGTTAACAAATGCACACAGGAACAAAGACCTACATTTTAGAAACATGTCCTGTGGTCTGACAAAACTAAAATGTAACTGTTTGGCCATAATGGCCATCATCAGTAAGTGATGCAGCCAAAAGGCGTCCACTCCTTTGTCTTCCAGTTGCTCTGTATCTCTGTTGCAACCTGCTGATGATCTTCTGTGACACTCTAAGCTCAGTGACCACTTCTGTCTGAGAGCATCCTGCTTGAACCCTCACAACGGCGAGGTACTGCTTATCAATTATAAGGTGTTGTCTTGGTCTCATGATGTCAAAACGTGAACAGCATGATGAGGAGGACTGTTTAAATCCCAATTCAAATTAACCCCCTCAATTTATTGGGTGATTAAAGGAGTAAAAAATCCTGTAGGGAATTTTGCCATTAAGCTCCTTGCAAGTTGGGCAGAAATAACTGAAATATTAAACAGTTGGATATGTGCATTCTAAAGTTAAGAGATGGTCTCATTAAAATTTTTTTTTACATTTTATGTCTATCTTGAAATGCCAGTCAAAAGCAAAATATTCCTAACTTTTTGTGAGCAGTTTATACAAACTCCCTGCAGATGTCCTTGATAGGATATGAACCCAGAACCCCAGCTCTGCAAGGCAACACTGCTAACCACAGAGCCACCGTGCCACCATCATAACAATCACTGTAGTTCTAGTAATGAAAGATCCACAGCACAAACAAGCGTTGTGTTTCAAGTGAATTATATTATACAGTGTGAAAAAATCTATACAGTTCATACAATTCAAATATTGATAGTTTTTTTTTCAACCAAATTAATTTTATTGCAGATTGATAAAAGAATAATAGACAGAATCAGGATAATAACACAAAAAACATAAATCTGACATTTAAGCCAATTGTATAAACAGTAATCCGAATTTCTCCAAAAGACTGCAGGAAAGAGAGAAAATAGGCAGATAACATTTTCCTTACAAGAATAAATGACTGATGGTCACATACGAAGCAAAAATCCAGAAAATGCCATTAATTAAAGGCAAATTAAGAACAAAACATTCCCGGTGCCGCATCCACACACAGGAACATAATATATTAGGATACCAAATAAGTGCAGAGTAAAGTAGTCTCCAAGCTCATCCCACGAGTAATCAGAAAGAAATTACATTAAGAGTGGGGAGGTCCCCCAGTGTTATGGATGTTTGAGGGACAGAAGGAGATCAGGGTATACCTGGCACCTCATGACATTCTTTCAGAAAGCGTGTGTAACGGTCTGGAGGTGGATCCACTGGACCACCACAGGCGATGGTGTAAGCCCACACCAGGGAGCGGAAGCTAAGTAGGTCCCGGTATTCACCAGAGCCCGCCGCAAAGCGGGAGGACTTGTGCGGCGGTAGTCTACCCAGGTCGCTTCCCACTGGCGGGGCTTGCCTGCGGTGGCGGCCAAGGGTAGGCGAGGTACAAAAATCGGCAGCCAGGCTCGTGGTCGGGGACAGGCAGGAGGCAGGACTGGCGGCTCTGGTTCTTTAAACGTGGACAGGCAGGAGGTCAGGGCTGGCGGCAAGGTTCGTGGTCGGTAAACGTAAGCTGGCGGTTCGGTACACGGTAGACAAGACTAGACGAGACTTAGGAACGCTTTCTCCTACGGGAAATACACCAAGGAGTCGGCAAGGCTGTCAGGAAGGAGCCGGACTTAAATAGGGGCAGTGCCCGGCAATGACCAATTACCGGCGCACTGTCCCTTTAAATTTAAAAATGCCGGCGCGCGCGCTAGGGGGCGGCGCCGCGCACGCCGGGGACCAGAGGCGGACAGAGCAGGATCGGGGCCCGGGGTAAATGAGTGCCGGCGAGCGCAGGGGAATGAGCGGACCCCGAACCCGACGTGTGGGACGGGGCGCCGCCGGGTGTCGGGACATGGACGCGCCCGCGAGGGGGGTCGCAGGGGCGTCCGTGACAGTACCCCCCCCCCCCTTGGACCCCCACTCTTCTTGGAGTGGAGGAATTTCTGGATGAGGCTGCGGTTTAAGATGTTCTCCTCCGGCTCCCAAGACCTCTCTTCAGGCCCGAACCCCTTCCAGTCCACTAAGGAGTATTTTTTCCCTCTAGTACTCCTCATACCCAGGATCTCCTTGACCTCGAAGACATTGGGCGCATCAGCCACAGACGGAGGAGGAACAACCTTCTGGGAAAAGCGGTTAAGGACCAGGGTTTCAGTAAGGAGACAGGGAAACGATTTTGGGGATTCTCATGGTAGGGGGGAGCCGGAGTTTGTAGGACACCGGGTTAATGCGGCTGATGATCTCAAAGGGTCCCAGGAAATGGGGTCCCAGTTTGTGGGAAGGCATCTTAAGACGGACAAAATCTGGCCGAGAGCCAAACCTTTCACCGGGGGGAGAAAATCGGAGGAGGGATTCTTCTTTTGTCCGCTTGAGCCTTCGTGCGCTCGGAAGCATGGAGTAGAGACTGACGGGTCTGGGACCAGATGGCCTTCATGTCCTGGACCAGTGTGTCCGCCGCCGGAACCTCGGAGGAAGGTGCCAGAGGGAGAGGAGGGCGGGGATGCAGACCATACACGACGTAGAAGGGGGAGACCCCCGCGGACTCTGACTCTAGGGAGTTATAAGAGAACTCCGCCCACGGCAGCAGGTTGGACCAATCATCTTGACGTGCCGAGACGAAATGGCGAAGGTAACATCCCAAGACCTGGTTGACCCTCTCTACCTGGCCGTTCGTCGCGGGTGGTAAGCTGAAGACCGCTTCAACACTTGACGAACATGGCTGCGGTGGGCCCTCGAGTCGGGAGAGTACACCAAGGATGTCGTCAAGGAAAAACCACCACGCAGGTGTAGAGGAGGTCTCTGAAGACGCCATTCACGAGCTCCTAAAAAGACGGCAAGGCGCATACACAGTCCGAAGGGCATCACCAGGTACCCCAAATTTGCCATCCCTGGTGTTGAAGGCCGTCTTCCATTCATCGCCCTTGCGGATTCAGACCAAGTTGTAGGCCCCTCTCAAGAGAAAATTTTTGCACCCCGCAGACGGTCAAAAAGTTCTGTGATCAACGGCAATGGATAATGGTTTTTCACCGTGATCTTGTTCAGATCCCGGTAGTCTATGCAGGGCCGTAAGGTACCGTCCTTCTTCTTTACGAAAGCTCTGGCCACCAATAGAACCGGGATATCGGGTGGAACGTTCTTCGAGCGCCGGGATGACCGGCCACCATTGAGCAATGCCCCCATTTTAGGATACGTCCGCGGAGAGCAGGGCCCCACGTAAGTCCTCCAGGGGGAAACCCCTCTGGAGGTCAACTGGAGCTGCCGAGACAAGACGTTCTGGGGTGAATTATGTGTTCTGGAGTAGTTTCTTCACCCACCACGTCGGAGGTACGGGAGAGAGCGTCTCACATTCTTCTCTGCAGGCCGGAAGTGGATCTGGAAATCGAACCGGGAAAAGAAGAACGACCATCTCGCCTGGCGCGGGTTAAGTCGCTGACCTTGTGGGGGATATTGGAGGTTTTTGTGGGTCTGATAGATGCGGATGGGAAAACGGCCCCTTTCCAGCAGATAACACCATTCCTCCAGGGCCAGTTTTATGGCCAGTAGCTCCCGGTCGCCAATCGTGTAAATCCTCTCGGCCGAAGAGAACGTCTTGGAAAAGAAGCCACACGTTACAGTCTTACCCGTGGGCCCTTTTTGCGTAAGAACTGCTCCAGCTCCCACAGACGAGGCATCCACTTCCAGCGTAAAGGGTTTCGCGGGATCCGGACGTGCAAGGATAGAAGCCGTACAGAAGGCGGACTTGAGCTTCGAGAACGCCTCCTCGGCCTCGACGGGCCAGCTGCGTGTGTTGGCTTGTTTCTTGGTAAGGGCCACTATCGGAGCCACTAGCATTGAGAAGTGGGGGATGAATTGGCGGTAGTAATTACAGAAGCCCAAGAAGCGATGTATAGCCCACAGACCGACTGGATGTGGCCACTTGCAACACGGCTGACAGTTTCGCTGGATCCATCCTTAGGCCTTGGGCAGAAATTTACGTAAAACCCCGAAACGGGAGGCTAGTCTGATGGAAGAGGGACTTCCCCAGCTTGGCGTACAGATGGTTCTCCCGGGGGACCTTCAACACTTGACGAACATGGCTGCGGTGGGTCTCGAGGTCAGGGGAGTACACCAGGATGTCGTCAAGGTAAACCACCACACAGGTGTAGAGGAGGTCTCTGAAGACGTCATTCACGAGCTCCTGAAAGACGGCAGGCGCATTACACAGTACGAAGGGCATCACCAGGTACTCAAAGTGCCCATCCCTGGTGTTGAAGCCGTCTTCCATTTATCGCCCTTTTCGGATTCGGACCAAGTTGTAGGCCCCTCTCAAATCCAACTTGGAGAAAATTTTTGCGCCCCGCAGACGGTCAAAAAGTTCTGTGATCAACGGCAATGGATAATGGTTTTTCACCGTGATCTTGTTCAGACCCCGGTAGTCTATGCAGGGCCGTAAGGTACCGTCCTTCTTCTTTACGAAAAGAACCCCGCGCCAGCGGGAGACGAGGACTTTCGGATGAACCCTTTCCGGAGATTCTTCTGGATGTACTCGGACATAGCTTGGGTCTCAGGAACCGACAGTGGGTAGACTTGGCCCCGGGGAGGACTGGTACCCCGGCAATAAGTCGATCAGGCAATCGTATGGTCGGTGCGGAGGAAGACTCTCGGCTTGTCTCTCGGAGAACACATCGGCGTACTCCAGATACTCGGGCGGCAGCCTGGGCAGTGGCTCCTGAAAGGTCAAGCGAGAGCAGGAAAGCACGGGGCGTGGTGCCACCAAATAACGCCCCCGACAGTTGGGACCCCAACGAGTCACCTCTCCAACGTCCAGTCCAGGTTTGGAGAGTGGAGCCGCAGCCATGGAGTCCGAGGAGGACCCCTGAAAAGGGGGGCGAGGGCAACAAATAGAAGGAGATTTCTTCTTTATGGGAGCGCCCCCAAAGTGGAGGGACAGAGGCTTGGTGGACAAACTGGATGGTGTCGCTAAGCAGCTCCCCCCTGACGGATGAGATGACGAGCGGTTTCTCCAAGCGGACCACCGGAAGCCGATACTGCTTCACTAGGGCCTGGTGGATGAAGTTCCCGGCCGAGCCGAAATCCAGAAATGCCGGAATCTGGAACGAGGTACCAGTCTCTGACATGACCGGCACTGGCATCAACAGACGTGGAGAGGAGGAGTTTGCAAACCCAAAGGGAAACCCTCTCCAACAGATCCTAGGTGCGGAATTTTCCCGCAGCCCTTTGGGGGGCTTGGGACAAAATCCTCCGGTAATGCTCTGGCTGCCACAGTAGAGGCACAAGTTCCCTTGCCGACGCTGGGCCAAATCTTGCTCAGAGAGACGAGCCCGATCAATCTGCATGGGCCCCCTCGGGGGGTGGGTTGGCGGCTGAGCGCCCGGAGGCCTCTGAAACACCGGTGCCAGGCGAGGAAACCGGTGAGGTTGGGCTGACTGACGCTCTTGCCGAAGTTCCTCTTCCCGTTCAATGAAGCGTACGTCGATGCGGGTCGCTAACAGGATCAGGTCACTGAGGGAAGACGGGAGGACTCTAGCGGCCAAGACGTCCTTAACTCGGCTTGGAGCGCTTTCTTGAAGGTGGCCACAGAGCGGCCTCGTTCCATGACAGTTCAGAGGCAGATGCGGAATTGCACCGCGTAGTCTCCTACAGACAGATCACACTGTCGTAGGTTTAGGAGGGCTGTCTGAGAGTAGGATGCTCGAGCTGGTTCTTCGAAGACATTGCGGAACTCACTGAGGATCTGAATATCAGGCGTGACTGGATCGTTCCTGTCCCACATGGGTGTAGCCCATACCAGGGCCTTCCCGGAGAGCAGGCTGACCACGAAAGCCACTTTCGCACGTTCGGACAGGAACTAATCGGCCATCAGCTCCACGTGCATAGAGCATTGGGTGATGAACCCCCTGCAGAGTTTCAGGTCTCCGTCGAACTTAGATGGGAGCGACAGACGAAGCTTGGGGCCCCTCAGAGCCACAGGAACCGTTGAGGTAGGAACAACTACTGGAGATGGCGGAGGTTGCTGCTGCTGAGCGGTGATGAGCTGCTGCACCATGGAGGAGAGTTGCTCGAGCTGCTGTGCTTGCTGCGCGATCTGTTGCGATTGCTTGACCACAACAGTGGTGATGTTGGCAACACTTGGCAAGGACACCTTGGCAGGATCCATGGCCGGATCCTACTGTAACTGTCTGGAGGTGGATCCCCTGGCCCCGCAGGCGATGGTGTAAGCCCCACCAGGGAGCGGGAAACTAAGTAGGTTTCCCGGTTTTTCACCAGAGCCCGCCGCATAGCGGTATGGACTTGCTGCGGCGGGAGTCTACCAGGTCGCTTCCACTGGCGGGGCTTGCCTGCGGTGGCGGCCAAGGGTAGGCGAGGTACACAATCGTCAGGCAGGCTCGTGGTCGGGGACAGGCAGGAGGTCAGGACTGGCGGCTCTGGTTCGTAAACGTGGACAGGCAGGAGGTCAGGGCTGGCGGCAAGGTTCGTGGTTGGTAAACGTAAGCTGGCGGTTCGGTACACGGTAGACAAGACTAGACGAGACTTAGGAACGCTTTCTCCTACGGGAAATACACCAAGGATCCGGCAAGGCTGTCAGGAAGGGGCCGGACTTAAATAGGGACAGTGTCCGGCAATGACCAATTACCGGTGCACTGTCCCTTTAAATTTCACGCCGGGGACCAGAGGCGGACAGAGCAGGATCGTGGCCGGGTAAGTGAGTGCCGGCGAGCGCAGGGGAATGAGCGGACCCCGAACCTGACGTGCGGGACGGGGCGCCGCCGGGTGTCGGGACACGAACGCGCCCGCGACCCGGGGGTCACAGGGGCGTCCGTGACAGCGTGTAGACGGACAGTCCAACCATTTTTGTCAAATATGGAAAACTTTAGAGGTGTTATTCCTATTAATAAAAATGTACTTTTTGTAAGAAAGGGAGACGTTCACTTCATTAATTCATTGCCTCAAATTTGGAGGATAGTTTGCCATCCATCTGTGAGCCACCGATTTTCTGGCAATGAAAAGCAATTCTACAAGTAGTATCAGGGTATCTTTTGGGACCTATGAGGCATAAAGCAGGGTCATCCGTAAGAGGACAACCCATTTTGTCATTAATAAACTTTATAACCTGTTGCCAGAAACCATTCACCACCAGGCATAACCAAAGGAGGTGGAAAAAGGAGCCAGACACTTCCTGACATTTAGGGCGTAAGTCTAGAATATCAGGTCTAAACTTATGGAGCCTAGACTTTGTGTAGTATCCTCTATTTACAATAAAAAGTTGTGTGGCTCTTTCACTGTACTTGGGCGATACCTCCCTAGGGGCTGACAAGGCAAGAGACCAATGCTCCTCAGAGCTTGGGCCCACATCCCATTTCCAAAGGACTTTCTTGGCTCTATAGAGAGAGTTCAACTTGTGATGCAGCACTGTGGAGTACAGAATAGAAATATGACCACGGGGAGGAGGAGAGACCAACAGACTGGGAAGTGGGAATTCCAAGAGAGGTGGAGGCCCGGTAGGAAACTGGGACTGCAGAACGTGCCTCACCTGGAGATATGAAAATAAGTGCAAATTGAGCAAAGAGAACTCATTCCTTAACATCTTATAAGTTTTAGAGTAGAGGTACTGTATAGCTGAGAAATATAAACCACTCCTTGCCGTTTCCATATTGTAGGGTCCAACCCCCTTAATTCAGGCAGACTATCATTATTCCACAGGGAAGTATATGGATCAACTCCTTCTGTACAATACAATTTTTAACCTGATCCCACACCAGAATGCTCTAAGAATCGGATTGGTCTTAAGGGACCTCGGATTCAGTGCACAGGAGCCCAGAATACACAGCAATGGTCTGGTATAAGAGATTAGAGAACCATGGAAAAGGAGTTTGAACACTCTAAGAGCACCCCCCTTCTCCCAAGTGATTAAGTGTGCCAATTGAGCCTTCCAGTTATATAGATGGAGGTCTGGGAGAGCCATGTCACCCGAATCCCAGAGGCCCTGTAGAACTCGCAGGGGAAGTCGTGATCTGTGTTGAAATACCTGGTTACCTAAATAAACTGGGAACTGCGAAATTACATACAAAATTTTAGGGAAAAGGATCATCTTAACTAGACTCACACGGGCCATCATAGATACGGTTGACTTATCCCACTTGGCAACTTTAGCTTTTAGGAAGGCCAAAAGAGGATTCAAATTTAGTTCTACAAATTCTAGTGGTGATCCAGAGATTCTAACCCCTAAACATGTACACTCAGAAACCCATTTCAGAGGCAAGGAGGAAAAGGTACTGTGGAACTGAAACATCAATGGGAATTATACAAGACTTACTCCAGTTAATCAGGAGAAATGAGTGACGCCCGAAAACTCAAATTTTCTCCAATGCCCAAGACAGAGAAATATCAGAGTCCTGTAAGTATAGAAGGGTGTCGTCTGCATAGAGGCTGTTTTTTTTCATGGAGACCATTGAAGATATCGTCATGGATTAGGGGGTCTTGCCTAATTTTAATAGCCATAGGTTCTATGGTGATAGCAAATAGGAGAAGGGGCAGGGGGCATCCCTGCTGAGTGCCACGAAAGATTGGGAAAAGATCCGTCACCATCCTGTTAACCCAAACTCGAGCCTGTGGAGTACTATACAGGAGCTACACCCATCTAATAAAGTTTGGTCCAAAGCCAAATCCCTGAGCACCACCCATTCAATTGTGTCACATGCCTTATTAGCATTTAATGACACCAAGACTCTAGAGCCAGCATTAGAATGGGATGCCTGTAAATTCATGTATAAATTTATGTATCATCACCGATTGTTTTCCTGACATGAAGCCAGATTGATTGACATGGATTACAGATAATTCAAGGTTCACAGCAAGAGACGGCTCTAGCAAACTCGTCCACCTTAGAGGGATTTCCTTATCGGAATGGCAACCCCCTTTGCATGAGCAGAGAAAGTTTAGTGGAATAACCATCCACTGTTTTTTAAGCAGATGCACCCTGTCGTCTGTCAAGCAGGCCTCCTGCAGGCATTCCACATCAACTGAGAGAGAGCGGAGATACCGCTAGCCCAAGCCCCTTTTAATCTGGTCATTCAACCACCTTACATTCCAAGGTACTTAAGAACCCTCATTCTGATATTTTTAGAAAAAAGGGTATAGCAAGGAGAAAAACTGACCAGGCAAGGGCACAGCCTCTCTGCAAAATAAATTGGTAGTTCCTGCATGCCGACACGGCAACAAGTAATGTTCCCATAAACTCAGCACCCCAACAAAAGCCATGAGGCGCCTTACAAAGAAACTCATACCACACAGTTTAAAGGTCATGGAAAACAAGTCCACATAAAGGGAGGCCCCAGGCCACTGGGATACGGTCCTTAAGGCACCATTAGAAACAGTTCAAATATATTTGACATACAAATGTCAAAAGTTAAACATCTAGCTGTAAATTTTGCAAAAAAGGTAGGGTGGGATAACACACAAGGGGAACATCCTGCCCACTTCAGCAATAAATGCCCACATACATTGGGCTATGTAGAAGAGGAAACACAAGGATAACTTAGCCAACAGATCACTGTCATAAAGTAGCATCACATGTCCCTCCGAGGAGATCTAGGAGGATTGGCCTCCAACCAGGTGTGTGCTTCCTCCAATGCAATCGAAGCCTAGCCAGATAGATCATAACGTATTTAAAGCCTCAATCTCTCAGCTTGGTCTTTACTGAGGCAAATTGGGAACGTTTTCTGTGTATCTCCACAGAGAAGTCCGGGTACACATGTATACGCACATTCTCAACTGGGATGGGATCTTTCTCACACAGTAAACACAGTAGGGTGTCTCTGTTCAGGTAATTGAGAAACTTAGTGATGAAAGTGCATGGTGGAGCCCCTGGGTGTAGAAGGTTAGGAAGACTCCGATGTTCCCTCTCAATGGCAAACATAACTGAGAAGCTGTCTCATCCAAAGGTGTTAATCAGCAACATCCCCAGAAAGGACTGTGGATGATTTCCCTCTGACACCTCAATCTGAGATTGCAGCGTTGGAAACGGTTCTCTTGGTCATCAACATGCTGATATAAGTGCTTGACCTTGGATGTTAGATCAGAGAGTTTGGCGTCCACAGGAGTGGCTCTGTCTTGCAGGTCGCTCACACGTTGTTCCATCTCAGTGACTCTCTCCCTGAGGACCTGAGTGTCCTGGCGTAGCAAAGAAATGTCTATTTTGACCTCCTGTATTCTGGTGGAGAGAATGGTTTGATACTTCTGAATCGCCTCCAAGACTTTCTGAGTGTCAATGCTTACATCATTGGATATCTTAGAGGGGAGAGGTCTTCAGCAGAAGTAGAAGCCGCAGAGGGGTGGCCATTGGTGTCTGCAGGCCCTGACCTGTGGAGGGGCATAGCTTTTCAGGCACAGTCCCGTGCTTTTTGGGAGGAGCCAAAGTAGAGGGGATAGTAGCCCTCGGGATACACATCAGATGGATAACGAGTAATAGGGATTACAGCATGTACTTACTCATTTGTAGCCTAGACACCTCCTGGGGCTAAGTAGTAACTCATAAGATCTTTTTAGAATGGGGGCACAGGATAATAGATGCAGAATACCCGGACAGCCCATTCCAATAGACGAAAACCGAGGAGGGGGCGAGTCGAGGGAATCCAATGAACAGTATGTCAGTCTCGCAGATGACCAAGTCAGGAAAAAGGTGGGACTACTTAAAGTAAGGAAGTCCTTATGTCCCTAGTACGGGGATAGTGGGGCCAGGGAGGTGTTACCTCCGGAGCAGGGATTGAAGCAGAAAAGTTATAGTATATGTGACACACATCCAGCTATTGCCCTTGAGGAGCCGATTTAGTGCAGGATAACTTCTGGGCCCACAGAGCAAGAAACTCGCTCTACTGCTTACGCTTTTGTTGAGGTACTCCAACTGCACAGGGCTCCCCCTCACAGTCGGCTCCCAATAGTTCACACAGGGCTGTAGATGTCTCTCAGATAGGAACAGTGGGGAGGTAGTCTGATGGAGCAGGGGTGTGCAACAGACTATCGCAGTCTATGGCCACCTCGATGTTGTGCCCCCCATACAGTATAATAGAAATTGTGTAAGGCTGTGTAAGTCTGTAGAGATAAATTGAGACAGTACAGCATATAGGGTCAGGGAAAGAATAATCCCGGAGTGGCAGGTGCATGGCAGGTCAAAGTGGTGCTGTGTACCCGAGGCTTCACACTGTCCCCATATATGACTGCAGCAAGGTCCTTAGCTGTCCTTAGTAGAAACAACTGCTGCTGTTGAGCGGGCGCCTGCAAAACCAAGCATGGCGTCCTCAGGAAGCAGGTGCCGGTGTATGCGGTCGCGTGGAAAGATGATGACTCATCCCACTACAGCCCGGAGAGTGGGTACAAAAGAGATCTCCGTGGGGATGCTGGGGTACCAGAGAGCTGCCCCAGGTGTCCTCTGTAACGCTCCAGAACTCCTCAGTGCAGACAATGTGGACTGGGAGCCTGTCACAAGCAGCAGGCAGCGCCGCACACACCACGCAGCCAGCAAGATGGCGGTGAGGCAGCGAGACTTCTCCCAGGCCTGAGGATATATCTCTGGTGGCAAAGTGTCTCTGGGGCAAACACGACCCCCACTAGTGCCCAGAGTTACTAGGCAGTATCAGGGAGGCTGGTCCAGCAGAGATGACGGCTGTATTCTCTTTCCTCTCTACACTGTGCCATTAAAATTTTATTCTTATTTCTGATTCCTACGTGTGACCTGTATGACTAAGGTCGTCAAGCGATCACAACGTCACATCAATTTCTGATCACCACACCCCTTGGGATCCTTTAACAACAATTATCAATATTTGAATTGTAAGGAGTGTATATTTTTTTTTAACACTGTATTATATAATTCACTTGAAATGCAATGCTTGTGTGTGCTGTGGATCTTTCCTTACTTGTGCAATAAGGGCTGAGATACCCCTTCTACGAGCACCCTCTCTAATATAACCGTGTGCTATGCATTATTTATATGATCATTGTAGTTCTAGCAGAAGTAAAAGTTTGTGTTTTCATTACTAATTACCAGAACATTTGGGGCTTTCACATTAACATTATTGTGGCTGTCTTCTTATGCCTTTGTAAGTCACAAAAAACACCCTATAAAAAGTAACACCACAATTAGTTAAATATGTGGATCCAGGGAAAGTCAAATCACTGGAAATCACCATACATAATAAATACATACCAAAAATAAAAATCAACCTGAAGTCTTCATTTCTGTGCTTGAAACAAACTGAATGCAGTCCCAGCCATTGTAAAACACTGCCACACATGGCACTTGACCAACATTTGTTATACCAAAGCTGCATAGCATTCAGGTGAAACATTGAATCTTGTAGAAAGACAACGATGAAAACATTAATTTTCCTGGCTTGGCGTCACATTAAGTATACAAAAAGAAAACAACACAACCTGCAGTGATTTGAAGTTTCTAAATTGAAATAAAAGGCTTGCTGCTCACAGCCAGCTGAACATAAACGGTAGTGGCTGCTGTTCTCACAAAAGGATTGATGAAGGGCTACAACCTTACTGAATAAATTCATGAAAATGTCTGTGCTTTTTGGATTAGTTAAATTGTCCCCATGTTGGTAACGAGCCATGAGGTTTTCTTAAATACAGAAATGAACCCTTGAGACACGCGTCTATAGTAAAGTTATAAAAGAAAGTGGATGTGTAAGGTTTTTTTCATCTAGCCTAAGGACTTTGGGTTTTTCTAAATTAAAATGAATAAGTGTAAATGATCAGTTCCTGCTGCAGCTCTAGATACATATGAACGCATTTTACTGATTATGTGCTTTGTATACAGCCAGGGATGGTGTAATAATTTTTACACTTGAATATTTCGAAAGGTCAGCCTTGAAATGGAAAGGAAGAAGTCTATAAACCATCGTAAGGACTGTCTAGAAACTCATCACAGCTCCTTATAAATATTAATGCTAAACAGGTAAATTTTATAGGGATATGAAATGTAATTAGTTCTGCAATAACAGCCACAGGTATGTAACAAAATAGGCACTCAATAAAGGAAAACATTTTTATTGTGCAAGTCTTGCATTTATAATATAGCACTGGAGAAACCAAGTCATTTTAATATATCAAATGGAAAAATATCTTACTGTAGCTATATGGATTTATCACACACAAACCCGATCAAATTGTAGTTATTAAAATAAAGTAGACACAAGCATGAATTTTCATGTTCTGTAAAGTCACCAAACCCAAATTTCCTGAGTTTTCAAATTGTAAGTTAAACATCAAGATAATTTTCAAAAATTAACAAAAAATATGCAAAAACTGATAGCAGTATCTATGGTCTTTCATCTGCAGTTCCTTTTTCCTATTGTGTCCTATACAATAATCTAAATAATCTGGGCAATTAATTTTCCCATGGGGCCGCATGAGAAAGTGGGATGGTTTATAGGGCTGGACTAATAAAAAAAAAACATAGGGTGAACGGGGAAAAAATTCGTTTTTGGGGTTTATTTTTGTGGAAACTTACTCTGTACCCTCAGTAAGGCAGGTATATAGATACTTCCCCCAGTAAGGCAGGTATATAAAGCTCCCCTCAGTAAGGAAGGTATATAGATATAGGTCCCTTCAGTCAGTCAAACTCAAATAGATAGACCAATAGTCAGCTCACCTGTTGGATATACGGAATGCAGCAGGAACACGCCCGGACTTGGTAGAAGCAATCGGTACCAAACAGAACACTAATGTTGAGCAGCAATGTCCATGAAGATAACTGCGGCTAGTTAAAAGTTCCAAGCTTTATTTGTAACATAGTTAAAAAAAATATCACGTCATGATGATAAAAATAATCGCATCACGGCTGTGATGCGATTATTTTTATCATCATGAAGTGATACTTTTTTAACTATGTTACAAAATAAAGCTTGGAACTTTTAACTAGCCGCAGTTACTCTTCGCTGGACATTGCTGCTCAACCTTCAGTCAGTCAGGTATATAGATATAGTCCCCACAGGCAGGTATATAGATATAGGTCCTCATAGGCAGGTATATAAGTAGACATAGTCCCCACAGGAAGATATATAAATAGATATAGTCCCCACAGGCAGGTATGTAGATAGATACAGTCCCCACAGGCAGGTATATAAATAAATACAGTTCCCACAGGCAGGTATATAGATAGATACAGTCCCCACAGGCAGGTATATAAATAGATACAGTCCCCACAGGCAGGTATATAAATATAGTCCCCACAGGCAGGTATATAGATATAGGTCCCCACAGGCAGGTATATAGATAGTTATAGCTCCCACAGGCAGGTATGTACATATAGTCCCCACAGGCAGGTATATATATAGTTATAGCTCCCACAGGCAGGTATATACATATAGTCCCCACAGGCAGGTATATAAATAGATATAGTCCCCACAGGCAGGTATATTGATATAGGTCCCTACAGACAGGTATAGAGATAGTTATAGCTCCCACAGGCAGGTATATAGATATAGTCCCCACAAGCAGGTATATAAATAGATATAGTCCCCACAGGCAGGTATATATCTAGATATAGTTACCTCAGTCAGGTATATAGATAGATATAGTCCCCACAGGCAGGTATATAAATAGATATAGTCCCCACAGGCAGGTATATAGATAGATATAGTCCCCACAGGCAGGTATATAAGTAGATATAGTCTCCACAGGCAGGTATATAGATAGATACAGTCCCCACAGGCAGGCATATAAATAGATATAGTCCCCACAGGCAGGTATATACATAGATATAGTCACCAAAGGCAGGTATGTAGATATAGGTCCCCACAGGCAGGTATATAGATAGTTATAGCTCCCACAGGCAGGTATATAGATATAGTCCCCACAAGCAGATATATAATTAGATATAGTCCCCACAGACAGGGTTATAAATAAATTTGGTCCCCACAGGCAGGTATATAAGTAGATATAGTCCCCACAGGCAGGTATATAAGTAAATACAGTTCCCACAGGCAGGTATATAAATAGATATAGTCCCCACAGGCAGGTATATAAATATAAGTCTCCAGAGGCAGGTATATAAATATAGGTCCCCACAGGCAGGTATATAGATAGTTATAGCTCCCACAGGCAGGTATATAGATTTATGACCGAAATGAAAAATAACAACACTAATACTTACCTTACCTGCTTCCTGGCCGAGCACGCTCCTCTTCTTTCCGAGGTTAGTGGCATGACATCATCACGCCGTCAGCGCCAGGTCGCTCCTTGGCTCGCGTCGCTGCCCAATTCACCAATACAGGGGATATTAATAGTAGCGCTGGCGGCCTGCTGCGGCCTCTCATCACTACCTGGCCACATCAGCGCTACTATTAGTAGACCTGGGCATTGTGCGGCCCGCGGGCTGCATCTGACTAGCTAGCGGGCCGGATGCAGCCCGCGGGCCGCACAATGCCCAGGTCTGATCTAAACCATAAAAAACATTGTAGTTGCCTTACAGTGCTGGGGTCTCAGGTTCAAATCCCACCCCGGACAACATCTGCAAATAGTTTGTATATTCTCCACCGGTCTGCATGGGTTTTCCCTATGCTATAAAAGCATACTGATAGGAGAATCTGGAATTTAGATTGTAAGCCCCAGAGTGGAAAGGGAGCAATATGAATAATGATGATCTTTATATAGTGCTTCAGAATAAAAACAGTGTTACATAAAAATGAAAATGAAGCTTATGCAGTACATGTCCAAAGAAAATCCATTTTGTCTCTCTTTCTTTTCCTCTTTCTCTTTTTATGCATGCAAGACAAAGTGTTAGAAATGGGTAAAGCTTACCGGGGTTGTGCCACAATAGACTTTTAAAAACACTCCTGCATCTCCCAATGTACTTAAATTGAAAATTAACCGATACTTATGTCTCCCATCACCACCATTCCAGCACTGCCAGAGGTCCAATGTCCCCACCATTGGACAGAGATTGGTTGCAGCATCATGTGACCCATGAACGTGACATCATCACTGGAGTTCTAACAGTACTGGAATGATGGTGATCGGAGATGTAAGTATGGGTTAATATTCTATAATAGCACAGAGGGAAGAAGTAGGGAAGTTTATAAAAGTCTTGTAAAACCCATATACTCACCTATTCACAGTATAGGTGATAAATGTCTGATCACTGGGGTTTCCACCGATTTCTAAAACTGGGGCTCCGGGTCATCTGTCCTTTGCACGGAGAAGTGGCTGAACATCTGTACTGCTACCATTCAAAGTCTATGAAACTGATCAAGATAATTAAGTACAGTGCTTGAGGCCCCGATCTTATTGATTGATGGGGGGTCCCAGCTTTCGGACCCACAGCAATCAGACATTTATCACCTATCTTTCGCACAGGTGATGTTTATTATTACACAGTCCCTTTAATTGGTTGTAGTTACTTGGTTTGGACAGCATGTTTTTAAATATTATGGAAGAAAAATGTGAGTACATTCAGAAGAGATCCAGTACAAAGTGGTTGCACTGGAGGACCTGGCATATCTATACATTACATAGACAGGCTGTTGATATCAGTGTAATGCTTTACTATTCCTGTGGTGGTGCAGCAGAAAATATTAACATGTGCTGGCACTCCCAACAGTTTGACATCCTGTTGGTTTACCATTATATGAGACAAAGGAGCTGCAGCTAAGGCTAAGTCTACACAGCATAAAAAAACGGTCAGATTTTCGGCGTTTTTAGTATTTTGAAACCGCTGAAAATCCAACCGTTTAAGCAGCCCATATACTTTAATACAAATAACGACCTGTGGTCTACACAGGTCGTTTTTTTTCTGCTCATTTTCTGGTGCCGGCGGATTTAGGAACACGTTGTAAAATCCGACGCCGTTTTGCTGTCGGTTTCCCGTACATTCAATTTCCAACGGTTTTTGTCCTATGCTGTCTGGCCCTAGCCTAACTATTTTAGGTAAACCTTGGCTCTTCAGTCACTCCCCACTTCTAGTTTGCCCTAAAAGGTCTTTAGAAGAGGCAGGCCTAGGGCCATCAGGTACAAGGCTGTATGCAAAGTGATGCAGGTGTAAGAGGGTCCTGCCCCATGCACTGTGCTGCAATCAGTTATGATCACTACACTGGACATGTTATCTGCTGGATAGAGATTTCTAAAATTTAAGCAGCTGTTGCAGGAGTGCAGGTTTGTATTACAGCAATCATCCTGCCAGTGAATGCAAAGCCACAATGGCAGTGACAGTAGACCACAACAGCTATCTGATGCTTTTAACGTAAGTATGTCAAATTGAAGGAAATAATCATATTTTTTTAACTTCATAACATTACATTTAGGTTTACGTGCATATAAATATCATGCGAAGTTGAACTAAATTACAAAACCACCACCTACAGGTGCATCTGAAAAACTGGGTTGTGGGGCATGTGTAAATCAGGTGATAGGACAGTTTGAGTAGATCAACATAGTGTCAGAATATATACAGAAACTGAAGCTCCAGAAGTGGTAAACAGCAGCAACCACTTTCTCTCGCAACACAAGTTTGTGGTGGTAGGATGAGCTAGCTTTGATGATGATATTGTGGTCTCTGTACGGCAAACAGGGGGCCCTAGGCTGCACCCCAATAAATTATCACAAAGTAACATTCCAGCATTTGCTTTTTAGCAGAGCAGGAAAGCTGTAATTGTACTGTGGTATTGTATGGGTTCATATTAAATAGTGTGGAAGCAAAATTATGATGTAATAATATAGAAGCCATGTAAATTCAACATGGAGCTATAGGTGGTAACAATAACTTTAAAAAATGCAAAGAAAATTATTTTGCATCCTTGCAACTGTGCATTAAACATTTTCTGCTTCCAAGGTTTCTTTGGTATAGTTTTAGAAAGCTAGGGACACTACAAAGTATTCTGTTACAAAGTTACATATTAGTTCAGTACACAAATGGAAAATTTGGATTTTAGCTTAAAATCCTTTCCTCATCTGATCCATTGGGGGACACAGCACCTTGCGTATAGGCCATTGTCTTAGGAGTCTGACACTGACACTAGGCATCAATCAAAAGTGTTGGCTCCGCCTACACATGTTATAACCCTGCTTCTGATGCCAGGCTAGTCAGTTGGTGCAAAAGCAGTAGTAGGAAGGAAAAACCATAATCCAATTCCAGGAAGAAAACATCAAAATGAAAAGTGGAATAGAACAAGAATAAAGACGGTCAGATCTGTGTCTACCAATTAATCAGACGAGTGAAGGATCTTACAGAAAATACAATAATCCAAATTTCTCATCAATATCATTGGTAGTGTTGAGCGATTATTATCGACAAAGTTGAAATCGCCACGGTATTTACGTTGATCGGATTTTTTAGATCACGCGATAATTTAGGTTAAAATCTGTGCATCATCTATTAAGATCGAGCCATTTTCGGCGCTTCCTGTCATTTTGGCGGCCAGCAAATCAGCTTACAGAATAGAGCGGGGGAGATGTGTATGCGACGTCATGACTGGAGGGATTGTTGCGATGGCTAAAAAAACCCAGACCCCCTTTTTACAAGAACAGCCCTTTCCCCTGTTCATGACATTGGGGTCAGCGTCTCATAGCTTTTGACTGCGCTCTGCCCTGTCCAAAGGCTCAGAAAACAGCTCAGCGAAATTATTAAAATTTTTTCACAGAACACCCCTACTTTTAGCTGTATCCTTAGAATTTATTGATCGAGATTGCAGACTTTATTTATTAGGCGAAAATTTTTAAAGGAGGATCCACCGCTGTAAAGTCACGGGGGGAGCAGGGGTGGGGCCCCGTGGGCGAACACAGACAACCTTAAAGGATACTGAAAAAATGTACAGCCAAAATTTTGTTTAGACACATTGCTTATATTAGGATACAAAACTTTTCTAAACTCAGGCATTTTTAGGGAAAAACTCCACTTTTAAATCAAAATACATTTCAGTAGGTGTTCTTTTAAATTTGCCCAGTCCAGCTTTGTTGTAAAGCCCCTTTGCAGTTAAATTTGAATACAGCAATTTTGTATCACCACAGGGAATTGAAGTGCCAAAAAAACCTTTTTTTACCCTATCATTTCAGATACTGTTTTTTCATTTTGACCAGGCCACTGTGTTGAAGGACACCTTCAGTTAAATTTAAACCCACAACTTTGTAGTCACCAAAGGTACTGTGGGTGCCAAAAAAAATTTTTAAAATATCCGATACATTTCAACAAGTTTTTTTTTTCATTTTGGTCAGTCAAGCTTTTTGAAGACTACTTTGCATTTAAAATTTGAATACAAAATTTTGAAGTCACCACAGGTGAATTAAAGGGGTGCCAAAAATACCTTTTATTACCCTATACATTTCAGACGGTTTTTTTTTTCATTTTTGGGTCAGTCAAGCTTTGTTAAATCTACTTTTGCATTTAAATTTGAATACAGCAATTTTGTAGTCACCCAGGTGAATTGATGGGTGCCAAAAATACCTTTTATTATCCCGTATCATTTCAACAGGTTTTTTTTTTCACTTTTGGTCAGTCAATTTTGTTGATAGATCTACTTTGCAGTTAAATTTGAATACAGAAATTTTGTAGTCACCACAGGGAATTATGGGAAAAAAATACCTTATTATCCCGTAACATTTAAACAGGTTTTTTTTCACTTTTGGTCAGTCAGCTTTGTTGATAGATCACTTTCAGTTAAATTTGAATCAGCTTTTTGCAGTCACCACAGTGAATGATGGGTGCCAAAAAAAAACCTTTTATTATCCCGTAACATTTCAGACGGGTGTTTTTTTCACTTTTGTCATAAAGCTTTGTTGATAATCTACTTTCATTTTAAAATTTTGAATACAGCAATTTTGAGTCACCACAGTAAATTTGATGGTGCCAAAAAATACTTTTGTTACCCCTAACTTTTCAACGGGTGTTTTTTTCACTTTTGGGTCTCAAGCTTTTTTTCATAGAGCACTTTCAGTTAAATTTAAAATACAGAAATTTAGTAGTCACCACAGGGAATTTTAAAAGGGCCCCAAAAAAACCTTTTTTTTATCCCGTAACATTTCAACAGTTTTTTTTTTTTTTTCACTTTTGTCATCAACTTTGCTGAAGATCTATTTTTCATTTAAAATTTTAAAATACAGCAATTTTGTAGTCACCAAGGGAATTGATAGGTCCCAACAAATACCTTTTTATTATCCTGTAACATTTCAGATGGGTTTTTTTTCACTTTGTCAGTCAACCTTTGTTAAAAGCACTTGCAGTTAAATTTTGAATCAGCAATTTAGTATCCCCAAAAGGGTGAATTGATATCCCAAAAAAAAACCTTTTATTATCCCGAACATTTCAAACAGGTTTTTTTTTTCATTTTTGGGCCACAACTTTTTCAAGAGCACTTCATTTTAAAATTTTTGAATACAGCAATTAGTATCACCACAGGGGAATTAAAAGGGTGCCAAAAAATCCCTTTTTTTACCCCTAAAAACATTTTTCAGACGGGTTTTTTTTCACTTTGGTAGTAAACTTTGTTGATAAAAATTACTTTGCATTAAAATTTGAATACACTTTTTTGTAGTCACCACGGGTGAATTGTTAGGTGCCAAAAAATACCTTTATTATCCCGAATACATTTCAGATACTGTTTTTTTTTCATTTTGGGCGCAGGCCAGCTTTTTTGTAAGCCCCTTGCGTTAAATTTGAACCAAATTTTTTTGATTTGAGGATTTGAAATAGTGGATTTGCCGTCTTTAAAAAAATTTTTCCAAAACCTTCCTACCTTCTAAAATTTTTTTTCTGAACATGGACCCCGAAATTCGGGTGATAAGCGGCAAAGATGGGGTAGGACATGGAGGTAAGGTAGAGAAAGGGGCTCCTTCCATCGCGACAAAACGCACCCGCGGGTCGTCAGTTTCAAGACCGTCAGGGCCCGAAAACGCTGTCAGGGCCCTGTGAATCTCATAACAACAGCTCGCCAAACGTTTTTTCAGTGGTTAATGCAACCTGCACCGCAGTTTTACCCCCCTCGCCCCCCAGTCACGGCCACAAATGTGCACACATCACAGCATCCGTCAACATGAAGCAGCCCCAAAAGTCAACTCATGTACCCCCACGTGGAAATCCATTTTCTGAAGACCCTTTGATGACAAAATGCGGGTTGGGGGCAGAAGCATGTTAAAAGTCAAGAGGGCCAAAAAAGGGGAAATTTTTTTTTGCTCTGCGCCCCTTCGATGCCCCTCAAAGGGGGAGAAGGGAACCGGGCAATCGGGAAAAATCCGAGCGTCGGCAAACCCCTTTCAGTCCCTCTTGCTTGAGCCTGCACTCCGATGCAGAATTCAGGACACAAGTCACCTTGTTGATGATGAATATACACATTGCGGATCCAACGGGCTTTTCAGAAATTTTCTTCCCAGCCCCTTCCAAGACAGGGGAAGACAGGGGTATGTCAGTACGGGTCCCCCTCAAAAAGGGAGAAGGGGTCGCAGAATCCGCGATAATTCCGCCAGCCCCGGTTACGAAACCCCCGCTCCCCTTTTCGCCGTCAAAAAGGTCCAGGACCTCTTTAAGTGGGCCTTTTTTGACAAGCCCCTATTCCCCAGCGTGTCTATACCCAAACGCATAAAAAAGGGAACCTTAGTGTTAACCACCACAACATGTCTAGTCCCCCATGCACGAATGCATGAGTTGAAATGAGGGAACACTTGGCCAAAAAAGGCCAGACCGACCCGGGCCCCCAAACCCCTGTCCACACCCTCTGCTCCCCTCCTCCTCTTCCGCCACCACCAAACGTTCCCGCTCCCATGTCTCTTTAGAGTCATGATCAGGGATCACCCCCGCTTTAAACCTCCCCCCCTCCCCGATAAACCCCCAGCACCACCAGAACCCATCCAAAAACCCCCCTCCTTTTCCCCCATTTTTACGACCTGCATGCCGTACAGCGGGCCCGTCTAGCACCCCGCCTTCCCTTTTTTCCAGGTTTTTGGGAGCAGAAGAAACACTTTAAAAACCCAAAACCCTCCCAAAGCCAAAAGCCTGAATGTCGGGATTGCCAGGCTTTTTTGGCCTTGGGAAAAGTTGCTTTTTCCGGGCCGGGGGACACAGATGGGGGTTTTTCCACGTCATGGGCCCCTTTCCTGAAACCAGGCCGTGTTGAAATTAATCTTTTGGAGACCGGGCCACACACAGGGGCCCGGAGCTGTTTTACGGCTTTTCCGCAACAGACCAGCGCTGGGTTGGTTTAAAAGAACCTTTTGCCAGGGCAAGGTGGGTGGGGATAACGGACGAAAAACTCTTTGGGCCCCCCTTAAGATCGGTAGGGGTGGGGCCCTCCCTTGCCCGGCACATGTCATGAAAACCGTCGTCCAAATTTTCTAAAAAGCTACCCGGGTCTGGACTGCCCCTGAGGAAGGGTCCGAAGTTTTTCTTTGCCCCTTCCGCCGTTCGCACCCTGCTTTTTTCCCCCCTGGCTGCGTTGCAGCGTCAAACTCTCCTCCCCCCTCAACCGTCTCATTGGGTTGACGTGGAACACGCTGGAATTCCACCCCCACACCCCCAGCGATTGGGTCCCCAGCGCAATGCCATTAAAGCATTTAAAAAAATGACACATGGGCCCGACCAAGCAACGGGGCGGGCCTTTGGGGTGTTTTAGCCACAGAGAGGGGGCAGGGGAAAGAGCTCTTGGGAAACCCCCTTTCCATTTTGAAAAAAGCCCCCAAAATGGTCAGTGGGGGGAAAAATGCCCTTGTCAGCATGAGCATTGTGGGGATCTTAAATTTTTGGAACGATGGGTTTTTCCTCTGAAAACCCAAAGGTCCCCCCCCAGCGACGGGAGGAGGAACGGACACGAGCCTCACCGGTCAAACCCCCCCAAGGGGGCCCACGGGTTTTTACAATTTCATCGGGCTTTCATTAGGCAGGGGTTTGGGGCCAGGGCAAATCAAGGCGGGGCATCAGCTCCTCAGGGTGCATCATCCAGGCAAACAGGGTTTTGTTGAAGCTGTGCCGGAAAGGAAAGGGGGAAAGGGGGAGTACCAGACCCCGACGTTCCCCACGTCCCCTGTCCCTTGGGAAAAAGGTTGGCGCGAATTTGAAGGGGGGGGGGGAGGAAATTTAGGGGAAAATCAATTTTGCGAGTGCCCCTCGACCCAGGGGGCTTGGGAAATCCAAGGCCCATCTCCACATGAGTGCTTGAGAAGCTCCCTTTTCCCCCCCAACATGATCCTCCGCATTAAGGGCCATCAAAAAAGAACAACAGTTTTCTGGGTGGCCACCTCCTGGAACCCCGGGACACAAAAAAAACTCAAACACTTTTTCCCTCCACCCCACCCCA
>JAODAL010009663.1:0-109433 GCA_025379985.1 Phyllomedusa bahiana | reverse complement strand
AGTTTTATGGTCTGCAATCGGCACAGGTGATAGAATTATGGTCAGTGCATTCTGCACAGGTAATATAGTTATGGTCAGTGCATTCTGCACAGGTGATATAATAATTGTCAGTGCTTTCTGTGGTAGATTTTAAAAACATGACCTGTTGGTGGGTCTTAGGGACTGGAGTTGAGAAACACTGCTCTATCACATCCTGATCTCAAATAGGGTAACATTAGCCACCTGACAGATTCCCTTTAACGCTTGTTTGACCAACAGTTATTATTTATGACTCTTCCACCCCCATATATATATTTACTTGGTTAGGCCAAGTGTGCATGCATTGTAAATGTGTAGACGTGCATGGCCCACTGCCAGATATCTCAAGTGGCTTACTTTTCCTGTGATCAAAGTATTAAGCATGTTAAAATCCAATATAGCTGACTCATTTTTTGCCCCCAACAAGTTGGGGAAAGTTGGGACAGTTAATAGACATTAGATGAGTTTTCTAAAATGGCAACTGATCTGATCCTCTCCTTTTATTGGGTTCTTATCTCTTCTCCTCTTTATCACTGTGCTTCTTGCCATCTGCTGTCTGAAGAGTGAACTGCAGGCTTCAACCCTACAGGTGATTACATTATTTATAATAAGCATTGTCCATTTAAATAGTTAGTGAAGGTAAATGGGATGTGGGTCTGATTCATTAGTTAAGGGTGCTTTCACACACATTGTTTTTTGGTGCGTTTTTGTTGCATTTTTTCATTTTTTGCAGAACTACTAAGCAACTATATTATATTATTACGCGCAGGGAGATAAGTGACATATCAATTATTTGCGGCGAATACACGCCGCGAGTAATGCATGTCTATGGCTCCGGCAGGCTTACGGCCCCCCCGTGCCGCAGGAGTGCGCACATTAGCGCGAGCTCCCTAATGGACTGTATGTACTCCAGTACATGTGAAATACCCAAAGTATATTACATGGTTATTTGGGGCATTTGCATACTGCGAACTAACATCTATGGGGCTATGTGAACAAACATGGCATAAAAAAAGTCCAGACTTTTAGGAGTTTTGATGGAGTTTTTGCATGAAGGATTATTAAGAAAAGTGTGAGACTTCCCTTTTTTTATCCAATGTTGGCTTTTGATACAAAAACTGTGTCTAATATTATATGAATGTGCAAACTCTTCGATGTTCATGGATCATCAGGTATTCATGTTAAATTTGCTAGACTGACCTTAATTAATCACATAAACCAATATTACAATGAAAATACAGATCAGTCAGCCGCAGCTATCATTCAGGCTGATGTTTTCTACATAGCAAAGGTACCCATATTCATTCTGCAATTTCTCCCTCCCCCCACAACTACTTAGTGTATGCGCTTCCTAACTGACTAGGGGACTGTCGACCTTTGATCTGGGCATCTGGCTGCCCAGATTAACCAAGGCTAAAGTGAGCAAGTACTCAGGAATTATAGATTACTTTTTTTTTTTATCAGTGTGTGAATGAACAAGATGGGCAATTTATTAAAGGGATTACCCACTTCAAAAAAATTCTTGAAAATATTTGGCCCCATGGAGCCCCACTCCACGCTCTCTGGTCTTCTGGTTGTTCCCCACAGCATGTTGGATCCTTTTTTTTGGATCTAAAAACGCACCCAAAAAAGCCTGTGTAAATAAACATCCAAAACACATCCAACCCCATTCCTGCCCGCAGGAATGCACCCCCATAGTTTAATAGGGGGTCTGCTGCTTTAAAAAGGATCAAGAATTTGACATGAAATTTTTGAAAAAATTTTGAAAGACGCATCACAAAAAAAAACCCCTTTAAACACCTACCGGGCCCAAACAATCGGGCTGTAAATTTCCCAAACCCGTTTTAAACCGAAAGCAATGTTTTAAAAAACCCCTGGGACATTGTTTTGATGCTTTTTTGGGGTCCGGGTTTGGGGCCGAAACCCCCAGATCCAAACACTTGTCTATAAAAGGATCCAAAAACTGTTTTGAAAAAAAACCCCCAAACCCATTTTCAAACCCCGGGTTATTCCCCGAGGGAATTGCGGGGCGGGGTTTCCCCCCGAATTACGCCGTCTTTCTCGGGGGCGGGGGCAGGGCGGACATTAATTTCCAAAGGCGCGTATCCCGCCGTGATAATTTACATTTCACTTTAAACCCCGCTTGCCGAATTTTGTGGGGGGGGGAGAGGGAGGAAAACCAAATTTCTCTATGAGAACTGGGGAAATTTCCGTAATGCGGGGGGGGAAATTTTTCCCCCTAATACGGCCCCAGTTTTGGCGTAAATACGGGCTAAAACCATCCCAAAATAAGCCGTGTAAACTTTGCCACTTCTGTTTTTCTTTTTTACTTCACAATTCGGAAAGGGAACATATGAAGCGATGTAAGGTGGTTTCCACGGCATAGAAAAAGGATCATTTTTTTTAGGATTCTAACCGGAAAATCCGATACAGCCCAGCCAAGTTTTATAAAAAAAAAAAAAAGATTTAGCTACACGCAGATGTTTTTGTCTTCTCCTTTTTAATGTGGTGTATTATACAACTGTTTAAATATCCTGCTTTTGAGTTCAATTGTATTGGTCGTTTGGAAAAAACAGGAAACGACCGTGGTTTTTGTGCAAAACATGACAAAAACCGCGGTTGTGCCTCGGACAAAAAGACGGTCGACTTTTGTGCGGTTTTTGTCCAATTCCATGTAGACATAAGGGTGCGTTCCCATGGTAAAGACAAAATATCGGAAGGATTTGCCGACCGGTATTTTGTCTTTTTTTTTGGTACGTAGGGGCAGCTTTTGTCCACAGTTTTCCGCTTCAAGCCGCCCCCCTTCACACCCACATGTTCATCTTCTGCCCCAATACCGGGCAGAAGAATGAACATGTTCTAAGTTTTTAGAAACGTCGGCGGTTTCAAAAACAGGCAGAAAATCCGTACAGTGTGAACTACTGCACGGATTTTCTATTTAAATCATTGTAAAAGGTTGACGGTTTGCAGACCGTTTTCAAATCCGAAAACCATCTGTTAAACTGACCTAAAACCTTGCTGTGGGGACAAGCCCCGAGGGTGCTTTCACACAGAGCATTTTTTGACACTTTTTTTGTGCAGAAATGTGTTTTTCTGCACAAAAAATGCATCCAAAAACACATCAAAAACGTTCCGTGTGAAAGCAGGGACACGCGACTGATGTAGCTAATCAACAGCTGTAACAGTGATGTACCCATTTGGACAAAGTAGACGGTAAACAGAAAATTGGAAAGACGAAGGATTATATTATTTTAAGGTTATTATGTTATTATTATGGTTTTTTTTTGTAAGTGGAAAACCCCTTTAAGACTGTGTCCACACAGAAGAGGATAAAGTACCACAGTATTTTACACTTGGTTTTAGCTTTTTTGCCTGATTTCGGGTGCCCCATTCATTAGAACAGTACTATAATCCGCCATTTTCTGGTAGATAACAGAACATGTTCTAAGTTTTTTTTCAAAACCGCAGGTTTTTAAATCAGTCCTCAGAAAATCCGAGCTGTGTAGACTACAGCTCGGATTTTCTATTGAGATCTATAGGGATGATTTACAGTTCAATTTTTGCGAATTCTAAATACTGAATAAGCTTAAAGATCCAACTGTAAACCAGTGCTGTGTAAACTGTCTGTAAACAAAGTAGACTTGGACTAGTCTAAAATGTTTGTTTAGTTCTTTTTTGGTGTATGGAGGCCATGCCCTTTTTCTAAAAAGAAACAGCTATTTCTGAGAAGCCACACTCCTTTTGATGGACAGGTTTATAAACTGTCTAAAACAGATAATAAATGCAGTGTAAGGCATGTACACCAGTACTTTTGCACATTGTCATAGTAAATGTGCCACAATGCATATTATGTTTAGAGATGACCTAATGTCCCTTGCAGTCTTTTAGGTACGTATTAACAAGTATGAAAGGACATACAAAATATGTACATTAAATTAAATTATAATATTATATAATAACAGATACAGTGGGGAAAAAAATATTTAGTCAGCCACCAAGTTCTCCCACTTAAATAGACGAGAGAGGCCTGTAACTGACGTCATAGGTAGACCTCCACTATGAGAGACAAAATGAGAAAACAAATCCCGAAAATCTGATTTGGAAAGAATTTGTTTGCAAATTATGGTGGAAAATAAGTATTTATTATATAGAATTTGTTGGCAATGACAGAGGTCAAACGTTTTCTGTAAGTCTTCACAAGGTTGGCACACACTGTTGCTCTTATGTTGGCCCATTACTCCATATAGATCTCCTCTGGAGCAGTGATGTTTTGGGGCTGTCGCTGGGCAACACAGACTTTCAACTCCCCTCAAAGGTTTTCTATGGGGTTGAGAACTGGAGACTGGCTAGGCCACTCCAGGACTTTGAAATGCTTCTTACAAAACCACTCCTTCGTTGCCCTGGTGGTGTGCTTGGGATCATTGTCATGCTGAAAGAAGAAGCCACGTTTCATCTTCAATGCCCTTGCTGATGGAAGTAAGTTTGCACTCCAAATCTCACGATACATGACCCCATTCATTCTTTCATGTACACGGATCAGTCGTCCTGGTCCCTTTGAAGAGAAACAGCCCCAAAGCATGATGTTGCCACCTCCATGCTTCACAGTAGGTATGTTGTTCTTTTGATGCAACTCAGCATTCTCTCTCCTCCAAACAGGACGAGTTGTGTTTCTACCAAACAGTACTAATTTGGTTTCATCTGACCATATGACATTCTCCCAATACTCTTCTGGATTATCCAAATGCTCTCTAGCAAACTTCAGACGGGCCCGGACTGGCTTAAGCAGGGGGACACGTCTGGTACTGCAGGATCTGAGTCCCTGGCGGCGTAGTGTGTTACTGATGGTAGACTTTGTTACATTGGCCCCGGCTCTCTGCAGGTCATTCACTAGGTCCCCGTGTGGTTCTGGGATGTTTGCTCATCATTCTTGTAATCATTTTGACCCCACGGGGTGAGATGTTGTGTGGAGCCTCAGATCGAGGGAGATTATCAGTGGTCTTGTATGTCTTCCATTTTCTAACTATTGCTCCCACAGTTGACTTCTTCACACCAAGCTGCTTGCCTATTGCAGATTAAGTCTTCCCAGCATGGTGTAGGGCTACAGTTTTGTTTCTGGTGTCCTTCGACCGCTCTTTGGTCTTCACCATAGTGGAGTTTGGAGTGTGACTGTTTGAGGTTGTGGACAAGTGTCTTTTATACTGATAACAAGTTCAAACAGGAGCCATTACTACAGGTAATGAGTAGAGGACAGAGGAGCCTCTTTAAGAAGAACTTACAGGTCTGTGAGAGCCAGAAATCTTGCTTGTTTGTGGGTGGCCAAATGCTTATTTTCCACCATAATTTGCAAATATATTCTTTCCAAATCAGATAATGTGATTTTCAGGATTTGTTTTCTCATTTTGGGCGACATGTATGATTGGGAGTTGCGCCTGATTTTAGGCGTATACTGCGCCTCACTGTGCCGACTCCACTGTCAGATGCAGGGATGCGCTGTTAGGCGCAACCTTCGCCACTTTCGTATGCGCCTAACATGAAGGGGCGTGCAGTGGGTGCGCTGTGTGCGTTCTGGGGCGGGACGCGGCACTTTCGAAAAATCCGAGGCATGCATGATTGCGGGTCGGAAAAGTGAGGCGCATTACAGCTCCGACAGGCAGACCTACTTCAAAGTGGTCTACCTGAGTCGGAGGAGGCACAGGGAAGCTAGAACTGATTGTAATGGGGCAATACAATACAGTTACAACAGTACAATAATAAAAAAGAGTTGTCTTTCAAATGCATGAATGAATAAAGAGAAATATCCAAGTTGACAAAAATCGTTTTCAATGTATTGAAAAAGTTGATCATTTAAAATGAAAGCAAACATATATAAGATCTGAAAATAAAGAAATATGAGCTAGAAAAGGTCTGAAAAAAGGGAGAGAATTCAACTTATTTTACATTAAAGAAGCCAATGCTGATGTTGTACAGATGTTAATTTGTGTTTTTTTTTTGTTTTAATAAAAAAGTAAGATGTATTTTTTCTTCTTTCACCTTTAATTCTATTTAATATCTACTGCAAGAGCCAGCACAGGTCTTGCTGGGACCCGTGGTTCTCCAAGCCGGATTTCTATGTTCCCAGGGCTTAGTTCTGGACGTATTTACGTCCGTAAATACATCACCAACTCAGCCTAAAATAATGAACAATTAGCTTAGAATGGCTACCAATGGGAAATCCGGACGTATTTACGAACTCTTTTTGCTATTCACTAACATGCTGAATGATTTTTCCCTGATTTCCAGCCTGTCTAGAAATTTAATACATGTTAGGCGCATTCCTTCTGCATCTCACACACTGGTGAGGCGCAGGGAACTTTACACCGCATGTATGAGCGTGAAAACGGGCGCCCTTTGTCTCTCATAGTTGAGGTCGACCTATGATGTTAATTACAGGCCTCTCTCATCTTTTTAAGTGGGAGAACTTGCACAATTGGTGGCTGCTAAATACTGTTTTCGCCACTCTATTACTCTTTACTAACAAGCCAATTAGCCAGTGCTCACTGTTTGTCCACAGATTTTGCTATGTGGTTGTACACATCACATACTCTATGTTGTCCATAGGACTATTGTCTTTGAGATCTCCGGAGACAGCACTGGGATATAATTCAAATAACAACTAATTTTGTGCTTACAACCAAAGAGTACAGTGCCCCATATTCCCCTAAAAGTCTCCATGGCAATCTTTCAGGAGTGCCAAATCCATCATACAATGATACTTTAAAATGGCCATAATGTACAAGCCATGATACTGCTAAGAATGGTAAGAAAATAAATGCTTCTGAGTCCTGACCAATAGAAACCAGTACAGTTGGTCAGACAAGTTTTGGTTATGGTTTTTGTTGGGTCCCTTTGAAATAACACAACTTGTGGGAATGTTGAATGATGATATCTGATGTGAATGTGTCAGACGCTCCTTATAGATTACATTGAATTTCATATAGAAATATAATAAAACACTGTATAGCCATAACAACCTATGTATATTAGTACAAAATAGGGGTCCTTACTAGGGAAAGAGGAACCCCTGGGTGGTATGGAGGTCACAGAACTCCTGCTCACCCTTTCAAATACACAGTTCATCTGGAACATATCTGGAATAGAAAAAAATTGGAGACTCTTTAGTTTCCTGGTCAGCGACCTTGATGCGTTATCTTTGGAAGTGTTTAAATATTTAGCTAGGTCAGAGCGTCATCGGTCTGCCCAAGTATTACAGAAGCTGCGCAGAACGTACTAGACAAAGCCAAAAATATCTAGTTCCAAAACAAGTACAAGATGAGGCCCCAATAATCATCAGCCAGTGATATGTTAATTATTATTAGAAAATTATGCAAGAATCAGTAAAATATAACATTTTTAGTTTTGCAATGATAAAAAAACCTAAACAGAAGTTGTATATATATTAATCAACTTTACTATAACTGTGTTTGATACAAGTTTGTTTTTCAGTTTTTATGTAATGTTTATGATGCGATAACTTCAACATTTTATTAATTTAATATATAGGAGAGGCTAAGTTTGCAACTAATTAAACGAATATTGTGTTATAGGATGTCTGCAGACAAACCAAGAAAAGAACAGTGTAGTTTTAGTGTATTTAGCACACAGACGAGTCACATTATTACAACCACCAACAAATCGCTGCATGCAACAAGGACAGCAGCTAGATGGGTTGAGAGTGACTCAATAAGGTCCTGGTGGGTTGCCACATGCAGGGCTGGGACAAGGCATTTTGGTGCCCTAAGCAAGTAGGGCGAATGGCTCCCCCCTTCGAGAGAGAAATAAAATCCCTGGTCCTTACCTGACGCACCTGTGCCCTCACTAGCTGCTTAGAATGGAAAAATATCACAATTACTCTAACACAAGAGCGCCGTTTTGTATATACAAAAATACATATAGATAATTTTCTATGGATGACACCTCTAGTTAATACATAGTCATACAGTTGCCACATAATAATGCTGTACAAGCAGCAAATATTATTACCATTCTGTTACTGCACAAGACCAATATTATCAATGATAACATTATACAAAGACCAAATAATACCGCACCATCATGACCACATATCACCACCACATAGTGACTCAATAATAACGCATCAGCATAACCACATATCACCACCACATTGTGACTGAATAATACCCCACATATCACCACCACATGGTGACTCAATAATACCGCATCACCATGACCACATATCACCACCATATAGTGACTGAATAATATCCCCATACCATGACCACATATCAACACCACATAGTGACTGTATAGTACCACCATACTGTTTCTTAATATAAACCATTATACTACTACGATTCTAATATTCCCGCCATACAGTAACTGTATAGTAGTAGCTCCCAAATCCAGGGACTTATAGGAGCCATCTACTCTGAATGGTCTTTTGCTTTCCCTTCTCTTCTCCATCTGGTCTAGTCCGCCATCACAACTTGTCTGCATAATTTACCACACAAACATCTTAAACTCCTCAATTTTTTAGCACATTGTTATCTACTCCCCACCTCTGTACAAACACCTCTTGGGTTGATAGGTGGAGGTGAGGGTTCATGGGGTTGTATTGGGGCATGGCTGTATTTTGTATTTATAGGTTGTATGACACAATGGTGGCAGGGAGGGGCTTACAGGCCAGTCTTCTGGAAGGAGACAGAGGACCAAGGTCCAAGGAGATTGTGCTGTGGCTTGTATCCCCAGGATCATATTATGTGGCCTGAACTCCATCCCTTGGACCCCCAGACAATCAGCTGCAACCATGACCTTCAGAGGGTGCAGGTAGTGGAGTTTAGCACTAACATGTTTTTTTGTGTTCCTATTTTTCTACAATTTTTCTCCTTTGGACTTCACTGAATTCTTTGAAATATATTGGATCCATTTCTTTAATAAAATGATCAATGAGGGATGTTGTCGGGGAGTGTTTATTTTAATAAAGTGTTTTTTCCATTACTATCAAAGGGGCGTGGTGTCAGCCAGTGGTGTGTCTTGTCACCCAAGGCTCCCACTAACCCTCTCTCACTATAACCCCACTACCCAATGCACCAGCAGTACTGGGACGAGCTGGGTAACCATCAGAAGCGGATCATCTAGTGTGAGGGTCGTCTTCTGAGCCAGCTGTTGGTTTTACCTTGGCTGGTTATGTAAAAATGTGGGGACCACATTTTGTTTTCTTATTATTATTTGCTTAAGAAAAAAAAGCAACATAGGGTCCGTGGATTTGGATCCTTCCCAGCATTAAAATTACAGCCTACAGCCACCCCAGAAGTGGACCTTCATTTAGATCACTTAGAGTGTTCGTTTCTGACAGGTACCTGACACTTACCAGTACCCATGGTGCACTGGGTACTGAGGTAATAATAAGAGGGGGTAAGTGTCAGCCTTGGATGACAAGAAACACTGCTGGCTGACACCAAACACCAGTGATCGTAATGGAGAGGCATCTGCCATACATCTCCACTGCCAACACTGGAAAGAAAAAACATTTTAAAAAAAAAAACTGAACTAAAAAAAACCCCACGTTATTTAAATAAACACTCCAACTGATTGAATCTAATGCTGGTACAACATAGTCCAACAAATCCACCATAATCCAAAAGGGGAACCTGTAAAGAAACAGAAACACTGCACAAACATATTCAATAATAGGCTGGACACACCATACCTCACAGTAACCTGCTTTCCTATCATAGCCTGCTGTAGGGGATGGGTTGTCATGCCTCACAGCAGGCTCCCAGAAAAACTGATTACCTGCTGTGAGGGATGATGCACCACCCAGATTTCCCAGATGCTAAATAGACTATAGAGTTCCCGGGAAAGCTGGGTGACATCCCATCCCCCACATCAGACTATGATAGGAAAGCAGGTTACTTTAGGGGATAGAGTGTCACACAGGTTTCCCAGACTATGGGATATGGATAGGCTATTCAGTGCCTGGAAAAGCTGGGTGACATCCCTCACAGCAGGCACCCAGAAAGCTGTACGCCTGTTGTGAATGAGGGTTTATAAAGTATAAGGTCACGCACACCTAGAGGTCAAAGGATTAGATGGGTGCTAAACGTGGAAAAATAACTAGTACAATAAAATTATAACCACGGCACACCAAAGGATGAATGCAAACAGTATATACGTTTATTTACACAGGCCAAAATGTCGCACTCTATATTGACATCAATGATCCTTTTTGTCATAGTAGAATCATATATGTAAAGCACTTGCTCAGAATGTTTCTTGGGTATTAATATACCTTTTTTGTTGAGATTGGAATGATCTTCTGTCCTGTGTAAATAAATGTATATACTATTTGCATTCATCCTTTGGTGTGTCGTGTTTTGAGTGATGGGGCATTGGGAGGTATGCAACCTCTTCCTGTCACCCCTAAAACCTCAACTTCTACCCATCTCTCCCCATATCCGCTCTAAACCCCACACCCCCACCCCTACACTCAATCGAACTCCCCCTTCCACCTCTACCCCACTCCAAGTCTCCCACCTCCACCCCAGGAAATACACTTACCGGTCCTGGGGAGTGCAGGCATTCTGTGCTCTTCAGGGCACTCAGTATTTTACTTTGGAGAGGTGGCGCAGCTCTGTGGCTCCTCCATTTCTTCCCTGTAATGCACTGGAGCCGTTTCTCTGACAGTATCCAGTACCGGATGCCATCAGAGGAATGAAGGGGTGCTGGAGGAGGCTTAACTCTGACTCCTCTGCACCCCTCCGTACACCATTCCCACCAATGACGCTGGCAGCTGTTCCCGACCCCTTCCCTTCCTCCCTGCAGGGGTCGGGGGGTGTAAAAATTAATAGTAGTGTTGTTTATAGAGCAGGCACAGCTTCTGAGCCGCTCCATACTTGCGCCCCCCTCCTCTTAGGCAGAGGTAGACGTCCTAGGTGGTTGCCTACCTCTGCCTAACCATTTTCTCGGCCCTGATCACAGATATCTGGAGCAATGCTGTAGGATGTGTAGAGGAGGATTCTTAGAATGAACATGATGATCGAAATGCTCACATGCTCGAGTGGGTTCGGGTCTGGGGACTTAGAGGTCAGGTTGGGACTTGGAGGTCTTGGTCTTGCTCTTCTAACTAATGTCAGACATTCCTAGCCATGTGACATACCGCATTGTCTTACTAGAAGATCCTATCTGCCCCAGGAAAGATGAACATTTATGGGTGTACATGATCTGCAAGGATGAATTCATACCACAATCAATTGGGGGTAGTGCCTTCCACATGCATGATAAAAGAAAATGCTCTAGTAGAAAGGTAGGCAATAATTCTATTATTTACAATTTTTACACTAAGGTAAATACAAAACACTATTTTTTCTCTATTGCACCTAACTCATGACCCTTGGGCACCGCAGAGTCCGTAAAACATTACCTCCCCCACCCACTCTATGACAAACATTCACTATTCCTTCAATTACAGCTTTCTCCTCAACTCCCCCAAATTGCTACTATTGGCCAACCCCCCACCGAGCAGTCCCTTTCTTTGCCCTCTAACCCACACGTTTTCTCCCCATCATCCCTCATTAATGACAGGAGTCCAAGGTTGGATTAAATTGGCCACAGCAGCCATTTTATTAACAAAATACAAAACATAGAAAATGTATGTTAATAAACATAACACATTTACAAATCTGTAAACATTATAGAATAACAATAATGCCTAAATTGGTAAACCAGTTCCCAAGAAAAAATAGCATAATTTGGACCATTACCCACAGCCGCACCCACTGGCTCAGGGGCACCAAAAGCATAATAATGGCTCAACTGTTTTCTGACTACCAGGGACCTTACCCTGCAGGAACTCCACCATCGCCAGACCAAAATGAATCCACTGTCAACCGAGGGAATCATCCTCCTTATGACTCCCCCACACCAATTTGTTCCACCCAACTCCAAGAACCTCTAATGCCACTGTAAGCATGCCGTGAAGCCTCATGTGAGTCCCCCACCAACCCCAAAGCTCTCTCCATTCCTTCCTGAATGCCTAGCACTCAAAGATCAATAACCACAGCGTTCAGATGAACGCCATAGTTCAACCAAAAATTACCATCTCCAGACTCGAGCTCCATATGGCACACAAACACCCACCCATTCCTTGCAACAAAACCAGCCCCCGCCCTATTCACCTTCCCCTGAGCCCTGTTCAAGCATGCAGCCGACCTGGCCCCCTCCAGCAATGCCAATAAACAATGTCCGACCACACTACTACTTATCCAGGAAAAAAAACACACAATCTCAACAGATCATACTTTATGTCCTGCACCAACTTGCATGCGGCTCCACACCCCCAAATCATTGCAACCCACGTGCAAAACTAAAACCATTCGAGGATTGTCCAGGTCAGCGAAGCGACGCACCTCTGGGACCACAATTGACCACATCAATACTCTCCTTCCAATCCAACTCACCAAAGCTCAATTGTCTTCCAATCGGTCTCACATCTGCTCTCTCAGCAACCCAATAGATAAATGAATGTCCTAGAATCCACACCAGACAGGGGGAATTAACTAAAACAGAGAAAATAAACATAAAAACAGCACACTGAGCAAAAAAGGACAAAAAACCCTTTAAACTAAATGTGGATGAATGTACAACTCGATCAGTCTTTGAACGACGAATAATAAATTCCAATATATCCCCTAAATCCAGAACACCCTTCATCTGTAGACTACCACCTCTAATCTGGCTAGGAGAGACCAGCTCCCCTATCCTCAGGGCTCCAAAAAAGGCCAATGAGAAAGCCGAGCGAAACCATGTAATCTCAAACTGGGAACTACACACCCCCACCAGCTCAGACCAAATTCGTTCCAACAAAGTAAATGCCACTGGACGCCTACCAACCCTTTTACTTTTCCCACACTTGTAACCCCGGATGGCCTGCCATACCACAAACTATGTTCTAATGTTTTGCTCACGGAGTAGTTTAAAATCGAACCCCAAACCCGCTAGGAAACTAAACAACCTCGACACCAACCATCACTCCTTTTCTCCCCAGGCTAACAAATATAAAAGAATTTTGATGTTATGAGACCACATCACTCAAGTTAAAAACCCACTCCACACGGCGGCCTTACCATGGCTGACGCTACGATCCCTACCAAAACGGCTACTGTGCATTGTCCCATTGATAGCACGCACTTCAATTTTGATCTGTAGAGCATTCCCCTCCAAAATGTCTCTATTTAAGCCGGGAGGGCAGTTGACACCTATAGCAGGTAATCCCGAGGTACCGGAGCATTTATCGCTAGCTATATCTCATCTGCGGGGTAGAAGGGCATCCCATACGACCTTTAGTAGTGTGCTCTCCCTTGACACGCTACAATCCTACTGCGATTTGGCGGGTGATGTGGAGCTGTCTTGTTTCTCAAGATTTAACTACTACCAACTGAAAAGTTTCTATTCTACCAATAAGGACATATTGGATCTCCATAGGCCCCTCTCGACCTTTGAATCATGGTGTCTGCTAGACTCCTTGGGAAAGCGCGCACTCTCCAGGATATATGGATTATTGATTTCGGTGGACGGTGATACATTTTCTTTTCAAAAAACTTGGGAGAGGGAGTTGGGTAGGGATTTTTCTGGGGAAGTCTGGGAAAAAACCTTTTGCCTGGCCCATAAGTCTTCCATCTCTACTAAGGCGCAGGAATTAAATTACAAAATAATTACACGTTGGTATAGGGTCGAAGCACTTTTGCATTCCATTTACCCTGAGGTCTCCAGTGCATGCTGGCGCTGCAAGACGGAAGTAGGAACATTATCTCACATCTGGTGGAGTTGCCCTATATTACAACCCTTTTGGAGAGCGATCCTTGACCTCATTCATGCTATTACAGGTTTCATAGTGCGGAATGACCCAGCCTCCTTTTTTCTCTTTGACATCCCCCTGCCAATCTCCTCCCTCAAAACTCAGCTCTTGCGGTTCCTGATCCTGGCGGCAAAACTGGTGATACTCAGCCTGTGGCTATCTACCTCAAGCCCAACTATATCCTCTTAGTTTCGGGAAATTCACAATCTACAACATATGGAGGAGTTCTGAGCAGAGATCTCTCTCACTAACTATGAAGCACTTGCAGATCTGGGACGAGTGGTTTGCTTTTTGCCACATGGATCGATATCGCACTGCTAGCTGAGTTAATCCTCCTGACTTTCTCACTAGTGGAGGTCCTTTGATCTGGCAGCAGTCCGTGGGGTGGGCAGTGGTTGACCGGAGATCTTTTTTTTTTTTTGGTCTTTCACACCTTTCTTATTATTGTTTTGTTTTTGAGTTAGGATTGTGAAGGCGTCACCTGGATGATAAATAATAACTGGCACAGAAGGAGAAAGGACCTTGTCTATGAGGGTTTACAATCTACAGGGAAGGAGAAATGAGACAGAAGACGAGGGACAGATTTATTTATAGGGGCAGTGTAGGTTATACGCCATCCTGAAGAGATAGGTTTTCCAGTTACTTTACTTTGTAAAGGTGGTAATGAGTTGCAGAGCATTGGGAAGTACGGGAAAAGTCTTGGAGGCAATTGTGAGAGAAGTTGACAAGAGAAGAGCAGAGAGGAAGGTGCTGTAAAGATCGGAGATTGCATGAAGGCAGGTATCTGAAGATTAAAGGCGGAGGACAGGTTATGGAGAGCCTTGTATATTGTTGTTAGGAATTTGAATTTGAAATGGGTAGCCACTGAAAGGATTGGCAAAGGGGAGAAGCAGAGGAAGAATGAGGAGAGAGGTGGATTAACCGAGCAGCAGGTTTGAGGATGGATTTGAGGGGACCAAGAGTGTTAGATTGGAGACTACAGCTTCCTCCAGTAGGCCAGAGCCAAAACAGCAGTAGAATTGCTAGAGTCTATAGAGATATAATTATGTAAAATAATATATTTTATATAAATAAATACATACAAATAGCTAATATGACATCTTGTAGGTCATGGGCCTCATGTAGCCTGTGGTTGAAAAGGACTCATGAATGGGACAGGTAGCCAATGGCTCCCTGCGTCAACTTTTTTCTCCAACCATTGGTGCATTCTGAGAATGCACAAACAAAAACACTGCCGATCCAGGGAACCAGGGAATGTGCCCAGGATTTCCTGGATAGATCTACAACCATCTAGGGCCCCTATGCTCATGGGGCTTTTGGACAACTGCCTGATGTGCCCACCGGATAAAACAGACCTTGAGACAGGCAGAGGTAAAAGCTTGGACATGTGGTTTTAAGGATAAAGCAGAGTCAGAGGTAATTCTGAAGCAGAAGAATTGTGGGACCTACAAAAGTGGGGAAACATTGACCGTAAAAATAGCAGGACAAGGTAGGTATAGGTCACTCAGAACCAAATTCCACAGAGAATGAAGTCAAGATAAATTGTAAAAGTTTCACTGGACAAGACTTTAAAACTTTACCTTTACTAGGTCCATTAAAATATGTGACAAATTTAAAATATACAAAATATTAATCACAATTAAGTAAACAAGGTAGTCCCAAAAAGTCCACAAAGAAGCAGTAGGCAAGTATATACTAAGTCACAAGGAAAAGCTACCCACTACTCTGTCTAGCACAGAAGATGTGGGGTCAGCGTCCTGATAAGGACGGCCCCACCTGGAACCTATGCTTGTAAGCATATAAATACCTACACTTTTGAACTCCATTGACCGTAAAACATAGATCTAGTAAGGTTGACAGGAACGGTGGAAAGATGATGAACTCTGTTTTCTCTATGTTGAGTTTTAACAATCCGTAAGAAAAGAAGGAAATGGGTGAAAGACATTCTGGGATCATGGAAAGCAGAGAGTAGATATCCAGGCTAGAGATGTAAATTTGAGTCTTGTTGGCATAGCGATGGTACTGAAAGTAATGAGATGCCTAGCCAACCCAGGCTAGGACTGTATATAGAAGAGAAAAGAGGACCAAACTGACAGAGAGACTGGAAGAATTAGTGTGAGAGTGTAAGATGCTAAATGTTCGTTTGGTGAGATATGAGGAGATCCATGAAAGGACCAAGTCAGTGATGTCAAGGGATGAGAGAATTTGTAGCAGGAGAAAGTGAGGAAGTGTTTAATAGTGTCAAAAGCAGAGGACAGGTCTAAGAGGAGAAGCACAGAATTGTGGCGTGAGGCTTTTGCAGATACGAAGTCATTGATGTCTGGGTAGAGTGGTGGGGTCGGAAACCAGATTGCAGCGAGTTTAGAAGTGAGTTTGATGAGAGATGGAGGGCAGTTCAAAGTGCATGTGTTATTCAAGGAGTTTTGAAGCAAATGGGTGCAGAGAGATGGGACAAAGAGGAGGAGTCAAAGGATTACTCCTTGAGGATGGGTGTGCTCTGTTGCAGTCCCTATGCAACAATAAAATGGGACAGGTTTCCACTATAATTTGCAGTGAATATAATAAATCTATCACCTCCGCAAACCAGACGGTTCTCAAAAATGAGTAACAAGCAGTACAAATAAATGCTCACAGTTTCCCCCCCCCCATAATGTAAATGTAAGCTCGATCTACTGATTTAGCTCAATTGGCTAATCATCTAATTCAGTGTTTACCAACCTGTGGCTATGTGTGCTAGAAATTGTGTTCTTTTGAGAGCTGGAGAGCCACAGGATAGGGAATACTGACCTAATATGTATGTGGATAGCCCTCTTAAAGGAAGCCCCTGGAGTATAGCTGCATGTGTGATGAAGTGGCACAGTGGTAGTGGTAGTAGAATAGGACTATAGTTTGTTGTGGTTAAGAATGAATTAATAAGGATATATAGGCAGGAGATGGGGTTGGTTGGAGTACCTTTAGGAGGAGACTGTTGCTGGAAGGGTCCTTTCCATAGAGCGCCACAGGGAGAGATAGTTCCCACGTTCCCTTCCTAATTATAGAGTTAGTTGATTGTCGCAGTCGCAAGAGGATAAGGAGTTCTTGAGGGCAGGTTACAGAAACATGCAAGAAGGCAATTCAAAGGAGGTCATTGATCTCAAATTTTAGATGGTAATTTGGGATTTGGGTAAAGTTACTCAGCCTAATGGTGGGTTTCCTGCGGGCAGGATCCCCCAAAAAGGTTTAAAATATGTGCCATCTCTGGCTAGATGGTTCACAGTTGATGGCGCAGCCATATATTAGTGGTTAATAAGTTACATAGATAGTTGGGTTTTCAAGTACTCCTCATGAGGTGTATAACTGGTATCTTAGGGTTGTTTTGTGCAAAGTGAAATGTTATTTATGTTTGATCATTTTTTTAACAAAGTTGTGGCCTTTCAACCAAAACAAAGTAGTGGCATGAGTTATTGAGCAGTAAGGTATGGGTAAAGTTAATTCCCACAACACAGTATCTGCTATGTCATGTCTATTTTTTGCAACATGCTGTATGCAAAAGGGGAAACTACTGGAGATGCCATGCTATCTTTCAAACACCTAATGACTTAATTGCAATGTTAATGGGGCTTTTGTGCATTGTCAAGGACACTGCCAGGAACAGGAATTCTCAGACACAAATATTTCAAACCTTGTACTTGGAGATTAGAAACCACTGGTAGTGATGCTGTTAGAAAATGAGCATTTCTTCTCTGAGCCAAAAAATATAAATGAAACCCTAAGAGGCCATCTTTAAAGGAGACCTATGACATCTCCTGACATGTCTGTTTTAGCAAATACTTGTCTTTCCTTTGAAATAACAATTCTGGAGCATCTTCTCTTATAACTGTGTTGTGCTGTTCCTCTGTTATTTAGTCTAAAAATGTAATACTTAATGTGTCAACTAGGTGTTACCATTACAGATTTGTCCTTGCACACACTGAATCTGTCAGCACTGATTATACAATGTCAGGCTGTGTGGGGACACCCCCATTGGTAACAGACATCTGACAGTTTGGTAGAGAATTTATAGGAGGAATAACAGGGGAACCACAAGGCACAGAGATCTAAGGAAAAATGCTTCAGAATTGTTATTTCATGGAAAACGCAAGTATTTAATACAATAGACTTTAAAGAGAACCTGTCACATAGATTATGCCCCCCTGGTTGAGGATAGCACAAGCTAGTGTCAGACCTGCTGTTCCCAGCACTGTGTCCCTTACTCTGTAAGATGCTGTAGTTTTCGTGTGTTTAATGCTAAAATCTGCAGTTTTCAGCCAGAAGAGTGATTTGGAGAGTCCTTCAACGAGTCAGTTTAAATACCAGCATTGTCCTTTGATAAAATTTAGTTTATAGCAGTATGCTTGTGACTTGTAGGTCAGTGCAATTTTGGCTGCATCATGATGACAGGTTCTCTTTAGTATTTGATTTAAGATGACTCGGTCTCTGAAACAAGTCTAAATCCGAAAAGTCTCATGCTTGTTATGAACTTTGTGTATATCTGTGACAGGATGGTAAATACTAAGTGCATTTTCCTTTACCCACATAGTTAGGTGGTAAAATAGCACCCCACCCTGCTCGCACCAGGGAGGGCTTGAAAGAAAAAATAATATATCTTCAGTGTGTCTTGGCTCTTTAAGAGAAAAAAACAAAACAAAAAGAAACCCTTAAGTGACAAGGGAAACTTAGAGATTTACAATATGAGACCTGCCCTAAGCATGAGATAAGGTGACTCAGGGAAGGAATTCTGAGGTGGAGTACACCAAACAAGGAGTGTAGCTCCCATGTGAACATATAGGTTAATATACGGCTTCAGGTCTGCTCATGCATGTGGCTTTTATTACATAAATAATACTGCTTAGATGCCTGTGGTTGAAGAAGAATACCATGCGTGTTTGCCACTCCACAACGTCTCTGCTTCCCCTCGCCGCACTACTGCACACTAATCTCTACTTCTGGATTTGGTCCTTGACATCCCATTGTATTTCTCTGGAAGCCAGGAGCAATTCTTAATTTATTTTTCCTTATAGCCAGCACATCTGCTATGTGCCAGTTCCTTATGTCATTGCCAACCCAGCCCATTCAATGGGACGCACCCACAGTCAGGATAATACAGCATGTATCCAGTCACTAGGCTTAAGTGATGTCACTAAGACAAAAGGTTCTTTTTACCTTACTTGTCAGTAAAGTATGCAATCAGGTACACTCACAACCTTCATAGTTTTAAGAGTGGCTTGAGAACACATTTTCTCAGTCTGGCCTACCAAGATCCCTGATTGCTAACCCACACCTGCTATCACGCACATTTGTCACTCCCTATACTAGGGCACTCACAGACACTTATCTGTATATAGATGTACTGTCAGGGTGGCAGGTTCACCCAAATTTTATGTAAACCACCTGTAACGACTGGTAGTAGTGGATCCACTGGACAACCGCAAGCGATGGTACGGGTCACACCGGGGAGCGGAGTCTAAGTGCATCCCGGTATTCACCAGAGCCCGCCGCAAGGCGGGATGGACTTGCCGCGGCGGCATTCCACCAGGTCGCTACCCCCGACGTGACTTGCTTGCGGCGGCAGCCGAGGTGCAACGCCGGACAAAATCGGCAGATGAACTCATAAACGGGGATAGGCCAGAAGGTCAGGGCAGGCAGCGAAGGTTCGTAGTCGAAGGATGTGCGCAAACATGACTGGTACACGGAGAAGGCTAACTGAGATTCTAGAAGGCTTCCTCGCATAGGGTATTAGCACTATGGATTCGACGAGAGCATGCTGGAGGTGGAACCAATATATATGGTCAGTGGCCAGCAATCAACCAATTACTGTTGTGCAGGCCCTTTAAATCTCAAAGGGCCGGCACACGCGCGCCCTAGGGAACGGGAACGCATGCGTCCGGCAGCCGACAGACGCGAGGAAGCAGGAGCGCGGTGCTGTAAGCAGATGCGCTCAGGAGAGCGAGTGCGCCCGTGGCCCGCTATGCGGACCGCGGCGCCACTCACTCCCGGCGCACGGGGACCTGCGGGCTGCGGTGCGACCCGTGACATCACCCCATATTTATATAACATGACTGGACCATTGTAAATTTAGCACTTCGGGCCCTCACACCTTGTGTCTCATCTGCAAGTACTTTTTAATTTGTAATGTCTGTATTACTTGTCACTAGCTCCTAGTATATTATAATACTGCTATCTGAGAATGTGGCTCCTTTGTCGTATAAGGCCTATTCATATCTGCGTTGCAAATTTTATAAAAAATTATAGAAAATAAGCGCTACATGCTGTGCTCTTATTTTCGTTCAAGCAGTAGGCACCGTGGTGGAAATGTGTCAATAGTGTCCGATGGGGACTGTCTGTTGTGAAAGTGGTCCGATTCCTGCTGTGATGCAGATGTGAACTAAGCCTAAGAAAATAGCAATATTATAAAGCACGTGTCAACTGTTGGAGTCTCGGGGCAATTGGGACCCAGAAACATTAAAGGGGTTGTCAGGTTTCTCTTAAAATTAAATAGTGTGGTCCAATAAAAAGAAAAAACTAATTCTCAACTTTCTCCGCTCCAGCACTGGGTCTCTCTGGTCTTCTGTTTTTCTTTCTTTCACTCCCAAGGACATTACTGCCAATCAGAAACTGCAGTGTTCGCATGTCTACTTACCGTTTGAAATTGTGCAGCTCTGAACTGTGCAGCAAGCAGAGGCACATGACCGCTGCAGCAAGTCATCAGTCGCAGAGGTGACATGCCCGTTCAGAAGTAGATGAAAATAAACAGAGGAATGGAGAGACCCAGCGCTGGAATGGAGGAGTGGGTGAAGGTGAGTATGTTTTTTTTCTTTATTTGGGGCACCAAGAGCTTCCTATTTTCTTTATAGAGAGACTAGACAAATCATTTTAGGGACCATCCCAGTTTTTTTCATCCTTTAGTTACCTCTAGATGGTAGTGACAGAAATTTTACTTACCTCCAGCTGAATACAGGATTTCTCACTGCTGCTGACAGTATCAATACACATTTTCTAATTAATAAAATGTATCTACTAGGGTAATTTAACATACCATAGTTATTACTTCTTTTACTTAAAGCGGTCGTCTCACCACGCTGTTAAAAAGAGCCACAGGCAACTTCAGACTTGCACTTTCTCACTCTTCCTGGTTAGGCTGTGGGAGGATGCATAGCAGTGATTAGCATATCAGCTCCGTATTTCAAGCTCTTCTAATTGCAGTGTAGTGACTGCAGTAATTTATAGTACAGAAGGCTACAGAGCTCAAAGAAAACAATCAAAAGTAATTAATCCCCTTTGTTTGTTAGAGATAGCTCACTCCGTTCTCAAGCTGCTGTCCATCTTGGTGATGTCACTCCCTACTCTCTGTCTAATCAGGAAAGGGAGCGCAGATTGGTAACCAAAGAACCTGTGTGCACTCAGAGCAGATAAAAGATAAAATTATAGACTTATGTAAAAAAAGTCTTGATTTAACATTCCCTACATGTTGAAAGTTAATTTTTGCAGTAATTCAGTCCCTTTAAACAAACATTTACAAGATACTGTAGTTACCTAAGACCATACAAAATGGATGCATGGTACTGGGCTGTGAAAAAATGTGATGCTACCTTCTCTGACATAACTCATTGCTTTACTTTGCTATTGGGTAAAGCAAGGGGTGTAATTAGAGTTCATGGGGAACCATAGCAAAATGAAATGGGGCTCAACTACCTAATGACAATAATCTAAAACAGCAGCATGGATAGCAATAATTAAAGGTATAAATAATATCGCTATATCAGGGACCCCAAACAGTAGTGCTGGAGAGCAGAAGCTACCAACTTCTTATTTCCAACAAAAGTAACAATGTTCTTGTACTTGAGTGGGGGCTCCTCAACCTCTGGGCCCCATAAAAGTCGCTATGGTGGCTATGACTATAGTTACGCCAATGGCTAAAGCTTTATCTTACTGATTTTCAGCTCTGCACTCACCCTGCATAACCTCTATCCTGAATAAAGACCCACTGGCGATTTGATGATTGCTTTAGATGTGGCAGTCAAACCCCTGGTGATCACTTGGGACATTTAAAGAGGTTGTCTCACTACAAGGATTGCTTTTTATGTTAAAGATCTTGCAAAAACAAGTCACTTTGCAATATATGTCCATTAACAGTGTCCAATCTATTCCTAGATATCCCCTCTTGTATGGTGCATCAGCTCCTCAGGTCTCTATAGCAAACTGACCTGTTTACTCTCTCATGATAGGCGCCAGCGCTGGTTGCTATAGCTACAGACCTGGCTTCTACTGCAGCCTAGTGGAAGCCAGTAAACATGCCCCTGAATTCAAAATGAAACCAAGAAAACAAGACGAATCAATGTAGTAAGACAACCCCTTTAAGTAATACAAAAACATCAGTGACCATTTAGCATATGGTGGTACTTTAAAGAGATAAGGTACCACATCTTAAAGGAGTTTTATCACCATGCAATTTCACAGAGTCACAACCAGCTTTAGACTTATACTTCCTGGTCAGGCTCTGGGTGCATCTATAGCAGGGATTCAGGGGGCGGAACTACCGCTGTAGCAGCCATAGCAGCTGCAATGAGGCCCACCGCCCAAGGGGGCCTGGCACATCCTGTCTTAGAAGTCACGGGCCCTCTGTTACGAGCATTTAGAGGCAGTGATTTTGCAGCTTTAGCCGCCGGCACTCTGCTCCACTAATTTGCCTGGTAAGCCTAAGGCCTTAAGTCTACCAGACTTTGGCCCCTATTGATTACGTTGGTGGTGCAATGATGTCACATCATTGCACCAGGCTTCAAAGGGAGAAGCTGGCCTGCGCTCATTGCATCGGGGGATTGAGAGACAGGTATAATTGGGCCTGGCCTGCCTACCTACCTACCTACCTACCTACCTATCTACCCACCAGGAGCCCATCTATTGCCTAACTACCAGGTGCCCACCTATAGCCTAACTACTAGGGGCACACCTATAGCCTACTTACCTATGTGGGACCTACCTATAGCCTACCTTAGTGGCATCCACCTATAGTTCACCTACCTATGTAGGACCTACCTATAGCCTACCTACATGGGACCCACCTATAGCCTACCTACCTACGTGGGACCCACCTATATCCTGCCTACCAGGGGCCCATCTATAGCCTACCTACCTACCTGGGGCTCACCTCTAACCCACCTACCAGGGACCCACCCACAACCTACCTACCAGGGGCTTACCTATAGCCTATCTACCAGATGCCCATCTATAGCCTACCTACCTACCTACCTACCTACCTACCAGGGACCTACCTATAGCCTACCTATCTATGTGGGACCCACCTATAGCCTACCTACCTGGGGCCCACCTATAGCCTACCTACCTACCTGGGGCTCACCTATAACCTACCTACCAGCGATCCACCTACAGCCTACCTACCAGGGGCCTACCTAAAGCCTAGCTACCAGGGACCATCTGTAGCCGGCCTACCTATAGCCTTCCTATCTATGTGGGACCCACCTATAGCCTACCTACCAAAGGCCCACTTATTTCCTACCTACCTGGGGCTCACCTATAACCTACCTACCAGGGACCCACCTGCAGCCTACCTACCAGGGGCCTACCTATAGTCTATCTACCGGGGCCCATCTATAGCCTACCTACCTACCAGGGGCCTACCTATAGCCTACCTGTCTATGTGGGACCAAGCTATAGCCTACCTACCTACTAGGGGCCTACCTATAGCATACTTACCTATGTGCGACCCACTTACACCCTACCTACCTATGTAAGAAAGAAAATTTGGCTCTAAGAGTGACAGAAAAAAATTGAGAGGCTAAAATACTTCATTCTTTTCAATGGCTAACTGAAAAGATTAGGACAGCTTGCAAGCAGGGGTGTAGCTATAGGAGGTGCTAGGGTAGCAGCTGCTATGGGGCCCTGCATCCTGAAGGGCCCAAAAGCCCTTTGACTCATATGAGATTTGGAGATGGTGTGTTATGCAATTACTGAACCCCGAAAACTGAAAAAACTGAACTTTTGGGCACTAAGTATGATTTAGCAAATCCAAGCTCTCTGTATAATATATATCCATGTATATGAGAGTTAGGCGTTATGTGAGCCTGGAAATGTCACCAAATAACAGCTTCTGGGTGTGGGAAAGATGCAGCCAGTAATACCATACTCCCTAACTATTGATGTCTATGGAGGGGAAAAGGCTATCTAACTAAGAGTAGTCTGTACAGTACAGAGAGTGAGCTGAAAATGGCATTCACAATGCAATGCAGTGAAATATATAACATGGTCATGTGATTTTAGCAGCCAATGAGAGCCCTACACCTCAGCGATGACGTTTTGACACTTCTCTGTGCTCTGCACTGATTGGATGGCCGCCAAAAGTCCAGAATAGTGCAGAAAGCCACTGAATATGAATCTGAAAATAGTGTGTCGAACTAGAACTGGATCTTTACTCGAACGAACAGCAAAATGTTCGGTTCGGTTCCAGTTCTAAAAATTCGAGAAGTTCTACTAGAACTTAACTTTTCTAGAACAGTTCGATCAACACTAATGATGAGGTATCTGCTATTTGTATTATCTAGTAACTGCATGACTTTTATTAATGGGCAACTCTAAATGTTCGTGGGTGGGAGGGGGGCTGGGCATTCAAAAGTTTGCTATGGGGCCCAGGCTGCTCTAGTTATGCCCCTGCAGTGACTAATACATCAGCTCAGCTGTTCCTAGCTATTTCTGTTACAGTAACATGACTGCAGGAGACTGATAAATTGTAGTATGCAAGACTACAGAACTATAAAAGGCAAAAGCTTTTCAGTTAGTTAGGTAAACAAACTGTATTGCTAAAGATAAGACTCTGCAGGGAGTGACTTACCATGGTCAACCTCACTGACTGATCAGCTTGAATCAATCAGATAAGAGACAGAGGAGAGAGGTGGTCAGTAACCAAGAGAAACTTGTGTACTCTAAGAGGAAATAAAATCTTCTTTACCTTCTCACCAAAGCAAAATCAATACAGCAATGTATTTGGTAAGTCTTCATTTACCTTTCCCTACATGGTAAAAGCGCATCATTGTATTAAAACCCTTTAACTCCTTTTTTCCTCTATGACATAGCATTATGTCATTGCACAAAGCCTCGTAACACGCTGTGCCTTAAAAGTATGTCATGGTGATCATATTGACACAGGAACTGTGCCCATTCAGTCACTGATCGGGCCAACTGTGGTTGTAGCATCTAAGTAATTTTACAGAAGTAGGGCCCTTTGTTATCCTTTGGGCCCTACATGAGGCAGTTGTGCAGTGCCCCTGTGTTGCCATGGGATCAAGATGCCTAATAAGATAAGTATCTAGTACAGTGTGAAAATAATCTTATTGTGCACCTATTAAGCCCAGTGCAGGAATTCTGAGAGGCAGACATAATATACTACATAAATAGTAAAATGTATTATGTAAGTGACCAATGGATGGCATCTTCAAGTCCTCAAGAAAAAATTACTTTAAGAAAAATCAAAGTAAAAAGCACAAACATTTTTGCAAAAAAGTTATGTCAAAATATAAAAATAAGAAAGTACACATAATTGACATTGCCACATCTGTATGAACCGTAAAGTAAACAAATTATTTAAACTGCATGGTGAATGCCAAAAAAAACAATGCCAGAATTGCTGTTTAAAACCTTAAAGAGGTAATCCCATTTCATCGATTAGCTCTAAACATGCAGGTGAAGATAAATAATGACTGCTACTTAATACATTGCCATTCTGATTTTGCTTCTCTTCAGAGCTAAAGGCAGCTCTTATCTCCTGCTTATGTACACAAGCTTCCCTTGTTACCAACCACCTCTTTAACCCATTACCACTGCAGCCAGTTTTGACCTCCCTGACAGAGCCTCATTTTTAAAATGTGACATGTCACTTTATGAGAGAATAACTTTTTGATACCTTTACTTATCCATGTGATTCGGAGATTGTTTTATCATGATACATTGTGCTTCAAGTTATTAATAAATTTTGGTCCATTACAATCCTTGTTTATTTGTGAAAAAATATCAATCGTGAAAATTTTTTAAAAAATTGCCATTTTCAAAGCTCAAAAATACAGATAGTAATTCCACACAAAATAGTTACTAGCATCTAACATATACTTTTTGTCTCCCTTCTTGTGCCTAGATACGTACCCTGTTTCTCCGAAAATAAGACAGTGTCTTATATTCATTTTTGCTCCTAAAGACGAGCTAAGACTTATTTTTAGGGGATGTTTTTTTTCTATGAACAATAATTCATATTTATTGCTGAACAAAACATCAACATGTATTAATATACTGTAGTAATTTCATCACAAATATCAGCATAAGCAGCCAAACTCTGAATTTCATAACTAAAAATGCACCATGTCTTATTTTCGGGGGTGTCTTATTTTAGGGGAAACGGGGTCTTTTGTAGTCATCAGAGTTTACTGTGTTTGTCAAATTTGTTACTTATTCCTCATTGTCTTCATTATCTGGTCTGGTAGCATATACCATATGTCCACTGTAGGTTGGTATAATTTTTAAGACATTAGGGGGCTTAGAACATTGGTAGTAAATTTTCAAATTTTCAAGAGAAATTGCAACATAGATTTTTTTAGGGACCACTCTAGTTCTTATGTGGCTTTGAGGGGCTGTATGTTAGATAACCCATAAATGTCTCCATCAAATAAACTACACCCCTTAAAGTATTAAGTATTGTGTTTCACACAAATTAATGTAAAGAGGAGGTGGAATTTCAAAATGTCACTTTTTTTGCAGATTTTCAATTTTTATCCATTATTCACTGGAACACAGTATATGTGACCAGGGAAATGCAACTCAACATCGATTCCCCCAATTCTATCACTTTTAGGGGTATCTTATATGTGGCCCTAGTTCACTATTTGGCTCAACCACAAGCCTCAGAGTAGGAGGAGCACCTTGGAAAAAAAAGTACCCCAAAATTTGTTACGCAATTTCTTTCAAGTTCAGCAATACCCAATGTGTGGGTGTAAACTGCTGTTTGGGCACATGGCAGGGGTACAAGGGAGGGAGTACTATTTGGCTTTTGGAATGCCGATTTTGATGACTGCCGTGAAGCCCCCAAAGTACCAGAACAGGTGAAACCATCCAGAAGTCACCCCATTTTGGATTCAATACCCCTCGGGATGTAATGTGAATTTTGGGGAAAAAGAACCGCAGCTCCGCCATTGTTTTTTGGGTTTCATGTTTACAGCATTCACTGTGCAGTGTAAATGACAGGATAACTTTACAATGTGGCTCTGTACAATTGAAATCGCAATTCTCTGACCGTTTTTATTTTTTTTACGGTGTTTACTGTGTGGGTTAAATAACATGACAGATTTATAGGGTAGGTTATTATGCATGCAACAATACCAAATATGCGTACAAATATGCAATTGCCATTTGTAAAGGGGCGGGTACGTGTTTTTATTTTTTTTTATTTTTATTTTTTAAAAACTTTTTTTGTACTTTTCTACTTTTTTTTACTTTTCCCCATAGGGGACTTGTATCAGTGATCTTCAGATCACTGATACAATGGAGAGGAGTTACAGCAGTATTGCTGTGCCCATTCGGTACAGAATACAACATAAACTAATCATTCTCACTCATAAAGCTCTCCACAATGCTGCACCTCCCCTCCGCCCAACATCTCACCTCTGTCTACCAACCTACCCGGTCTCTGCTCTGCTGATGATCTTAGATTAAATGCCTCCATCAACCTAAACTGTTTGGATGGCTATAAGAAGAGAATAAAGAATCAGGAAAATGTGCTAGTAGCCTCAGTTCCTGAATTCTGTCACATTTCTCTTGTATCTCTTTCTTGAATCTGTAAGTACAGGCAGTCCTCGACTTACATCGTTCCGACTTACATATGTCCCCTAGTTACAAACGGAGACTTATGGGGTGTGGCTGACATTCAACACTGAGTCACGCCCCATGATAACCAAATGCCAGCATGCCACAGCTGCACATGAGATACAGAACGTGAGGTGAAATCTTCTAAAAAAGGGCACAGAGAGCAAAACAAATGTAAAAACGGTTCCCTGCACTATCCAAAAACAACAAAAAAAATTCTTGCTGGAATTACATTTAAATTAATATACCTTTTCCGACTTACATACAATTTCAACTTAAGAACAAACCTACAGTCCCTAACCTGTATGTAACCCGGGGACTGCCTGTATTCTTCCCTTCAGGCCTGTTGTCACTGGCCTTTGCCTACTTCTGCTCTACTGCTGGCTATTGTGCAGATGACATCTTATACTGTAACAGCAGGAAACACTAAACACTAACTGTAACTGTACAACTCCAACTGTATTGTCTTGTATGACAGGCTACAAGTGTTACTGGTGCTTAAAGGGGTTATCCGGGAGTTTAAAGATTTCATAGAACACTATAAACAGCATTTACATTGAAAAGTAAAGATATTCCACTTCCTTCATGTGTTTATTACTTTTGTATCCTTATTCATCTATCATAAGATCCCCTTTTTGAAATGAAACTTCCGGCTTCTGGGAATGTCAATAGTTCTCCAGAATTTCTTTCCTACAAGTCCCAGACTGCATTGCAATTTAGGACTTCCCTCCACTGTTATCACTGCTAGACATTGTGCTGACATTAGTGTACAATCCCCCCTAGCTCTGTACTTGGTTTCATGATAATGATAATAGTTAGAACTCATGAGTCACTGGGTAAACTGGACAGAACTGCAGTCATCATTATCATGACAGCAGTACACAAACACCCAGCTTAAAACTGTTGTCTTCTGCTCCCATTACTAAGTTCTGCCAGCAGGACTCAAAGAAAAATACGCAGTTCCCCCTCCACTATAATTACTCCAATGTAATTAATTCTATTCACTTTCAAACTACAGGCTGGAAAGAGAGAATTAATAATAATAATGATATTAATAATAATATTATCATTTATTTTAGAGCGCCCTTAGGTACAGGGCGCTGTACATTCGAGGGGGGTTATATACATAACGTACCACTGATAGAGTGGTCACACGCTCTACATCTGGTCACAGGAAATGCAACAATATTGACAAATTATGTAATGACAACAAAATTTGATGAAAATTTTTTATTCTAACATAAAAAACAACCTACCCGCCCTCAATCTTTACATGAGCATCAGGATTTTTTTTTACATACTTATGTGGTGCATTTACATGAAACATTTGTAAAATAATAACAATTTAGAAATGCTTAAAAAATATGTTGCCAGCATTAAAACTTGATTTAAACTGTTGGTCAGTGTTATGTGTACCCCAAGTGTAAGGTGTGCCAACCCATATGCTTCAGTTGGTGACCGCTGAAGGAAGTGGCGCAGCAGTTAAGGCACATGCAGTCCATTTTGCTTTGCTGAAAACATATGGAGGCTTTACTCACTTATGCTTAGCAGTTTCAAGAACAAATATGTAGAGTTCAATAAATGTGGCAATTCTCACAAAGAGGCACATTACTTGATTACAGCAGTTTTATTCTCATCACACTGTCTTTAGGCTCTTGACTAAGGAGCTACTGTCGCTCACTGTCTCTTAGTTCTTATAGCTACTACTCTATAGGAGGATCACACTTGCAACTCTATGTTCCCACTTGCTATGTTCAGACGGCGGATTCACGCCGTAATTGCGGGACGGATTTTTCCCGCAATTACGGCGTGTGTACGGGGGCGGGGCAGGGGGGCCGGCAGGTCGCCGGCCCCATAGACCTTCATTATCCACAGTGCGGATTCCGCTGAGATAATGTGCATGTCACTTTTTTGCGAGCGGGGAGAGAAGACGGAATCCATAGTTCTCTATGAGAACTGTGGATTACCGTAATGACAGGGACGGATTTCAGCCGTAGTTGTGCGCAGTACGGTGCGCACTACGGACTGCAATCCGTCCCAGAATCAGCCGTGTGAACATAGCCTAATAGACACCCAACTATTGGTCATTCTCACTGCCTTCTCTATCATGCCTTCTCCAACATGACTGTGCTCCAGGCAGAGCCCAACACCCCGTGTGTGGCAGTAACTTTAATCCAGAGCCCAATCAACAGTCCTCACAGGTTTGCAGAAATGAAACGTGGAAAGTTTGCAACTCAAAGTTTCTATACTGGGCCAGAAGGGTCTATGTTCTATCTGCATTCAAAATGGGGGGGTCTCTCCTGGGAAAACGTTGCTGTACTTAAGTGTCTTCCTCTTGGGACTGAATTATTTCTCAAAGTACAGGAGTAGTGACCAAACAGTCATCATTAGATCCCTCTGAAGCCCACACCATGTCCACAACAAAATCCGGACACCATTTTGGTGTCTTCCTCATGTGTTTAAATCATCCCTAGTAGTCCAACAAAACTGTTCACAAGCACTATTACCTTGGGGATGGTAGGAAGTAATTGATGATTTCTAGATACTCTGTAGGGTTCTTAGATCAGTTGCAACTCAAAATTTGGACACTGGTCAGATAACGGTTTTGTGAATTCAGCCGCATTTGCAGATTAAATAAGTCTAAAGTAGCTAAGCAACTGTAGAAACTGTCTATGTGAGCTCATTACTGCACACTTGGTGAAAGGATCTATGCAGACAGAAGGAAATTTATATTCAAAAGTCCCTTCCTGGACAGTCAAAAAAGTCCATAGTCATTAAAGGAGTTTTCTCACCATGCAGTTTCACAAAGCCATAGACAGTTTTAGACTCACACTCCCTGGTCAGGCTGTGGATTGCTCTATAGCAGTGATTGACATTTCAGCTCTGCTGCTCTTACTTATTCTTGTTATAGTGGGAACCACTCTATTTCTGCTGACCAGTCTGGTACTAAATTAGTACAAAAAATCTATTCTATCCACATAACACAGAATACAGCACTGGATCCTAATCATCATCCAAGTAGTGGCAGAACCCATCTTTTCAAAATGAGCCCCATCACTGAATGTTTGAAAGAACAAAGAGATCTGGTGTTGGTGTCATCTGTAAGCCATGCATCTCTAACAAAACAGTGGCCACGTTGGGTATAGTGCAGCAGTTCACGCGACAGCATTCCACATGCAATTTGTCACGAGATCCACCTGCTATCGATTGCTGAAATCTGCATGCATTCTGCCAGAAATCCGCTTCTCATTATATCTAAATGGCAATCGGCTGCAAATTTCTGCTTCAGAATAAAAATAAGTGATTTATCAATTGATATGGAGTCCCTGTGGAACCTGTACTGGAAATGGCATTGGGTAGTGTGGCAGAGCGGTCACATGTCTCAGTCACTGGATGGTTTGGAGAGGGAGACATGTCAGATATATGCCACTGAGGTGCCTGATCTTAGTGAGATAAACCAACAGTATTAGTCAGTTGCCATAGGTTACTGACACTTATTATAGTTGGTATAGATGTGATGCATATGGGCTGGATTTTCCAGAATGGCTGCAGTGTGAGAGGCCATTCCCATGTTCCAGGCCAGGCTTTGGCAGATTTCTGGAGGCCTATTAAAGCCTATTGCTCCAGACACCAAGGGGGTGTGGCTCGCTGCCAAGAGTTTGGAGCAACAAGCAGAGCTAAAGGTGAGGCTCTAACCCCCCGGCTTGAGGGAAGCCTATACTGTATGATGTGAGTATGTCTTTTGTGGTGCTGACAGTAGGACCAGATCACTGGTAGTGAGGGACTCTCTATGTGTATAGCTAGTGGCCAGACGGCTAAGGGTTTTGTTCATATTTTCTTTTGGTTCTATTTGCTGTGCTTGTCATATGCTTGACAAATAAAACTGACTGAGGTCACTCTAAAGATACCCCTGTGTCTGAGTGCCATAACCATCTTACCAAAGCAGCGATCCAAGAGCTAAATGACCCCTGTACTGTCCAAGATGGCAACTAGACGAGAGTAAGTGCCTACACTAGACAGAATGTGGATCAGCCCCATTGGGTGGTGCTAATTAGTTGCTAAATTCACTGTAGATAAATTCAAAATATTCAGCACATACTAGAAGGTATTGTCTTGGATTTCAACCGCGGACCCACAACAGATTTTTGTGACAGAAGAAGGCCTCATGCTTCTGCCACTGCTTACCAAAAATTTTAGCTGTAGGGCTGAAGCTAGCAGTTTGTAGGGTTTCCCCAAGATGTCAGGCTGGAGAGGGTTTAAGAGCAGAAAAAGATTGGGAATCAGAAGGGGTTGGAAGTCAAGAAGAGAGAGAGCCAAGTGATAGAGACAGTTGAGAAGTTCACTGTGTATAAGTACAGACGAGTTGACTGTCAGATTTTTCCTCGGTGTGAGACAGAACCGGGGAGCCTACAGACCAGATAGGAAGATGGTGTACAAGGACACATGGGGAGGGAGACTCTCGTCCCACAGGCTAGCCGCCGAAGAACACTTCAGAAGAGTGAAAGATACAAAGCTTAGGTCGACAGTTAAGAAAAGTGATTGCTGTTTTCCGCATGCCTGTTCCGATTCATAATGAATAAAATCAGCTTTGCTTTTCCACTGGGTTGTGGCCATCTCAATACACACTGGGTATTATAATGTAGCTGTAATCTCATGCATGTCAGCTGCACTTTGTAGAAGTCAATTGGACATTCCACTGTTGGGCAACAGCAGAAGCGCAGCTTTTCCATTAACTTCAATAGGAAGGAAAACAAAGTTGCCCAATCTAAGGTGCATCATGTGACTCATGTGGTGGGACACTCTTGTGACTCATTGTCTAACCTTGGCATATAATTATTTTTTTAAGATTCTAAGGATGTGGCTTTGTGCTAAAGTTCCATATAAGCCTGGAATTCCAGCAGGGGACTCCAGTGCAATTAATAGGACATTTTGTATCGATCTAAAGGGACATTTGATCTTAATTTACTGTGTTTCTGTATTTCCATGAATGACCACTACTGGCCCTTTTAATCTAACTGCTGCCCAGTGGTAGCCAGGAATCAAGATAATTTGTTTTCTGGAGAACATGCTCGGATCGACAAATAAAGATTTAAGAGCGCATTCACGCTTGCTATGGGAAACCAGATGGTTCTTCCTCCTGAAAGCGCTGATGTTCTTTAGTATAACAATGAATCATTATCTCAAGTGTGTTTATATAATATCATATAAATACCAATCTCAGGTATTTGTGTAGGTTAGTATTTACCTGGGCATGCGGCCACATGCACTTATGCAGTAAACAATGAACTATTCTTTCTGGGTTAAAATAGGTCTTAGACAAATCCAATTTGCCTCCGTTGGACACTCCTTGTTTTTTCTACTGCTGGAGTGGCTTATTCAGATGGGTTTGATGATAAGGTGCACAACTGAGAGGCATCGTAACCACGTCTCTAAGGAGACATAACCGTACACACGCCAAGACCTGATAAACTGTGCTCACAACCCTTCTGTGTGACAAAGGATGCTTGTGTGTGAATTCTCTTCGTGTAACCCAGATACCTTTATGACATATACTAAGTACTGCACATTTTCCTAAATACCTATTTTGTTATTCTTTTTTATTCCAGTTGCCAGTGTAATGCCAATCAAATCAGAAGAGCTGTACACTGTCTGACTTCCATTAGTCGCGGATGGACCACAGACACCACCACCAGTAAATAAAGACACAAGACCATCAAATTGGAATGTAAAAAGGACACAATATTTGTTATGGATTACAAACTTAAACAACCATAAACCAAAAATTAATATAACAAACTATAAAATTCTCAATGAGAAAGTCCAAACATATAAATAAAGACCACTGTCTAATGAACATTAGCTGGGCGACAACCCACTATCAAACCCTGAGACAGACAAGCACTAGTGGAGTGAGAGTGGGTTATCTTGAGCTCTTCCTCAGGACTGACTTCCTACGGGAAATACGCGCCGCCAATTCTCTCCACCAATGCCAGACATTACCACTAGGTCACTATCCAGTCCTAAGACCTATGGATGAAAATTTCTCAAAGGATTAGTACCACAGCAACACCCTCAATATGAGGAGATGAGAACCAAACTATTACTTTAGAACAAGAAAACGGGGGAAGGAAGAAGTAAGGAGGGAACAAATGACAGGAAAAAACAAGGGAAAATAGAAGCAGCAACAACACAATGATATAGAGTTAGAGTATGTTCACACAGCATTTTTCAATACGTATTGTATTGAAAAACGTAGCGTAAAACATATCCAAACGAGTACCTAAAGTGTGGTGCGTGTTTGGATAAGTTTTCAGTGTAGCAGAAACACACTCTACAGTTTTAAATAGGGTGTCTGATGTGTAAACGTATCAAGAATTAACGTCAATTCTTTGATCAGATCCGTTAAACACATCCGAAAGACGTATGTCAAATACGTATCGTCCGAACGCCGATATGTGTTTTACATTGAAACTAATGTGAATCACACTGAGCATTGTTAGATACGTGTTTGGGCCTGTTTTTGGGTCCGAAAAACGTACCCAAACACGTACCTAAAAAACACTGTGTGAACATCCCCTTAACGGGCTTGTCTGCTTTAATTTATTAAACTTTTATTCAGGATACTGATAAACTTGCAAAAAAAAGAAAAAACTTCCCCTCACCGCTCTTTTAACCTTGGATCCTGTGCTGATGCCATCCTTCCTCTCCTCCAATCTTCGGTTTGCTTCCTGGCTTAGATCGGACAGAACAGCAACGCTGCAACCGTTGACTGGCTGCAGCAGTCACATGCCATTGCCTGACATCACCGTTCGAGGTCCTCTTTTCTAAATGGACATCAGGCAACAGCATGTGGCCCCTGCAGCTGCTGCGGTGATAAGAGAAACTGTAGGAAACCCACCCAGACACAGGGAGAACATATAAATACCATGGGTGTAATTACAGCCACATCAGGCATGGTAACTGCTATGGGACCCTGAGGTTAAGGAGGCCCAGACAGGTGCACATTGTACTTTTTTGCAGGTAAAAAGAAGCTGGTAGCTTTCTATTATTTATCAGTAGTTTAATGGTTCTCTAACATACATTAGTATTATTTATATTATAAATTATGGATAATTATACTGCTGTTTCTGATTCATGTCATTGGATGCTGGGGCCCTTTTCATTTTGCTATGGTGCCCTATGGATTTCAGTTACGCCCCTGACAAACACCATGTTGCTATTGGTAATATTTAAACCCTGGACCCCAGCAACAATGTTATTTAGTCTAGTAGTTCTCAAGTCATCTTCCCTTGTGCTAAATTCTAGTCTGCTGTTTCTTAGCTAGTCTAGCATGGGAATTCCCCAAGTATTGCAAAATTGCATTGTTCACTGGAGTATAGCAGCTTAACCAGACAGATGACTCTGGAGTTTGGAAAAGATGGGAGATAAAAGCTGTCAGGGCAGTATTATTTAAAAGGGTTATCCCAAGAAAGACCTTTATTATCTATTCACAGCATAGACAATAAGGGCGACATGTATGATCGGGCTTTTCGCCTGGTTTTTTTAGTAACCTGCGCCTCCCAGCTCGAATCCCCCTGTCAGACACAGGGATGCAGTGTTAGGCGCAGCGTTCGCCACTTTCAGCTGCGCCCCGCATGAAGAGGCGGGCAGTGGGCGCGGTGTGGGCGTTCCGGGGCGGGACGCGGCGCGCTCGTATACTCCGAGGCATGTACGATCGCGAGTCGGCAAAGTGCGGCGCAATGCAGCGCTCGGCAGCTCCGACAGGAGGACCTGGTTTATTTTGGTCAAATTGCTCGGGGAGGGAATGAAGCAAAGGGAAATGCGAGGAAACATGAAATGCAAAAGAAATCTCGGCGCTCAGTTCCGTCAATGGAGTATGATTCCAAAATCCCCTTTAAAGGCGGAAAACATTTCAGAAAAGAGCTTAAACCTCAAAAAAAAAAATACAAAAAAAAAAATACTTTCCAAAAATCTAAAAGGGCCGCAATATCAAAAATTAGGATATTGGGAAAATTTGCCGGGAAATCCCAAAATTAAATTCTGAAAGCTTTTTCTTTGGTCGCAAAAACCGGCCAATAAATAGGAGGACAGTAAACCCTTTAAAAAACCATGGAAAAACTATTGCCCAATAGAATCAAAGGCGGGACTTTCAAAATACAGTAAAAAAGCAAAAAGAGCTGATTGGCTGAGCTAGCGGGGGCTTGGTATTCCCCAAATCAAAATAGGAGAACAGGGACCCATTATAGCCATGGAGAAAGTTTGAACCAACAAACTCAAAGGGGGACAGTTAAAAATACAGTAAAAGGGGAGAAAAGGCTGATTGGTTGGCTACGGGCTTGGTACCCCAGCCAAAGAGCCGAGTATTTCTCCCATTGTGTTAGGGAGAGATCGGCGAAAATGAAATTGGGCTTCAGCCCGGCGGCATGGAGATGAAAAAAAAAAATTATTTTTATTAGTTGTAAAATTTTCCCTAAAAAAGAGCTAAAACCCTTTAAAAAACATAAATAATTAAACCCCGAACAAGCGTTTGTCCCCGAAAACCGGGCTAATAAGGAATTGGGATATAGAGAATTGCCGGGAATACAGTAATTAAAATTCTGAAAGGCTTCTCATTGGTGGGCAGAAGCCAGCCAATCGTAGGAGCGACAAAAAAACCTTATATCCTTGGAGAAGTTTGCCCAATAAAAAATAAAGGGGGGGGACAGTTCAAAAGACAGTAAAAATGAGAAAAGGTGATTGGTGAGTAGGGGTGGTTGGCACCCCGGCCAATCAGGTGCGAGCTTTCCCCCCTTGTGTCTAGGAGGTCGGCGCAATGAAATCTGGGCGCTCGGGCCCCGTGGGGTGGAGTATGAATAAAAAAACCTTTTTTTAAAGTTAAATCATTATCAGATAAAGCCTAAACCTTCTATAAAATAAATCTTTAAATCCAAACAAGGGTTTTTTCGCGGGGGACCGGGGCTAAAAGGGAATTGCAATGAGAGAATTGCCGGGAATACGAAATTCAAATTTTAAGTATTTGATTGGTGGGGCTTTAAAACCGCCAATAAATGGAGGACATGGCCATTCAACCCTAGGAGGAAATTTCCCAAATCAGAATAGGACGACATGGCCCATTCAAAAAACCTATGGAAAAGGGGACAATTGAAAATCAGAATAGGAGCGACAGGCCCATTCAAACCCAATGAGAAATATTGACCAATCTATTCAAAGGGGGGGACAGTTCAAATACGTAAAAAGGCAGAAAAGAGTGTTGGTTTTGAAGCGCGGGGCTGTCCGCTTAGCCAATCAGAGCGCGGCCCTTTCTCTTTGAGTTCTATGGGGAAAAAGAAAAAATTAAGGACCTCTGTATTGGCTAATTAAAAAAGAGGGCGGTTATTTGGACCAAGGGGAGAGCGAGCGACGTCTAGGGGTTTTCAATCAATTGAAAAAAAAAACTGTAATGCCGAAAAAATGATAAGACTACAGAAGTTGCCCCATGTGTATATAAAATAAAAATTTAATATGGGGGTAAAAAAAAAAATTTAAAAATCAATAAAAATCCGTTTATTTCTTTTTTTTCGTTACCCCCTCTTTTTGACCCTTGGCTAACGAAAATAAAAAATAAACCCTGATTTTATTGAATTATTTTTTTTTTTTTTCCCCCCATATTATTATTCATTTTATATAACATGGGACAACTTCGGGGTATTATCATTTTATTTCGGCATGTCAGTTTATTTCAGATTGCATTAGAAAACCCATAGGGCGTCATCGCTCTCCCCTTGGCAAATAACCGCCCTTTTAACTTAGCCAATCACAAAAAAAAAAAGCTCGTCTGCATTTTTTTCCCCCTGAATCTATGAGAAAGTAGCTCGCCTCTGTTGGGTAAACTGGAAGCCCCCGCTTCAACCAATCAGCTCTTTTCTATCTTTTTACTGTATTTTGAATGTCCCCCCTTGGGAAAATTTATTGGTCAAAATTTCTCCATGGTTTGAATTGGGCCCTGCGCCCCATTTTGATTGGTCAATTTTTCCATAGGTTAAAGGCCACTGTCGCTCCTATTGATTGGCAATTTCCCCCATAGGTTAGAATGGGCCCCTGTGCTCCCCATTCTGATTTGGGTGGTTTTGCCGACCAATCAGAAAAGCTTAAAAAATTTGAAATTTTTATTTCCCCGGGAATTCTCTCTATTGCAATTTTATTAGCGCCCGGCCGGGGACAAACCGTTGTAGGGATTTAACTGTTTATTTTAATAGAAGGTTTTACGCTTTATCGTAAAGATTTACCTTAATAAAAGGATTTTTTTTCATACTCCATGCCCCCACGGGTGAGCGGGGAGATTGCAGTCCCCCATTTTATAGATACAATGGAGAAGTGCTCGCGCTTGATTGGGGTGGGATAGCCAAACCCCCGCTAGTCAGCAAACAGCTTTTTCGCATTTTTACTGTCTTTTGAACATCCCCTTTGATTTTTATTGTCAAAAATTCTCCCTAGGATTAATGGGTTTTTGTCACTCCTATTCTGATTGGGGTTTATGCACCAATCAGAATGGTACCGAAAATTTTAATTATGTATTTCCCCCCAATTCTTTCTATTGCAATTCCCGATGTAGCACCCGGTCTTTGGGGACAAAAGGTTGTTCGGGAAAAGAATTATTTATGTTTATAGAATTTTGAGCTCTTTTCATGAAAATTTTACAACTAATAAAAATGTTTTTTTTTTTATTTCTCCCCGCCCGGGGTGAGGCCCGGTTGCATTGGCCAAATTTCCATGCTAAATGGGGGAAGTACTCGCCTTGATTGGCCGGGGCAGCCCAAACCCCCCCATTTTAACCCTAGCCTTTTCTGCATTTTTACTGTATTTTGAATGTCCCCCCTTTGATTTTGATTGGTCAAATTCTCCCTAGGCTATAATGGGTCCCGTCGCTCTTTTTTTGATTGGTCGGGGTAGCCAAGCCGTAGCTCACAACAGCTCTTTTCTTTTTTTATGTATTTTGAATGTCCCCCTTTTTATTCTGATTGGTCAATGTTTCATAGGTTTTAAGGTTCACTGTCGCTCCTATTCGATTGGCCGTTTTTGCCGACCAATGAGAAAAGCTTTCAGAATTTGAATTTTCGATTTCCCCCCCAATTTCCAATATCCTAAATTTTTGAATTAGGTATTGGAAAATGTTTTTTTTAGTATTTTTTTTTTTTGAGGTTTGGCTCTTTTCTGAGAATGTTTAAGCCCTTTTAAAGGCGATTTTTTTTATATCCAGGACCTGGGAATGTTTTTTCGCTGTTTTCCGCCTTTTCGCATTGGAAAAGATTTTGGGGGCAGTCCTTCGGCCCTAAGTCCCGATGCACCCCACACACTGGGGGGGCGCGGCGGGGGTTTTTCCCGCATGATGATGCAACCTCAGGGGGGCGAATTAGGCGAGCGCCGCATGCCCTAATTCCCCCCATGCGCCCCAAACATGCGAGGCGCGGCAGCTTTAATGGGAAAGTAGAGCCGCCCAGTGCCCACAAAATCAGGGCAGATTTTGGGGGAAAACCGGCGGAAAGGTGCGCCCAGACGTGTCGAGATTCATACATGTCGCCCTAAATGTGTAATCACAGGGGGGTCCAACCACTGGGACAACTACCAATTACTCGAACAAGGTGATTGGTAGGTGTCTATGGGGCTGTTTTTGAACAGCCCCATAGCAGTAAATAGAGCGGGCCTGTATGTTCAAATTCGTCCCCCCTAAGATCAAATAGTGAGGAGAAATGGGAAACTCAGGACATTTATCACCTATCCTGTAAATAAGTGATCAATCTTTTTCACAGCACATCCTCTTTAAAGGGGTTTTCTCACCATGCTGTTTTACACAGTCACATTCTGCTTCAAACTCACACTGCCTGGTCAGGCTGTGGGTGGTTCTATAGGAGTGATTAGCATGTTTCGCTCTTTATAACTAGCTGAGCATTACAGTGCAGGAGATTTCATCTGCAGTAAACAAAGCTATGGAACTCCATGAAGTGAAAACAAATGCATATCATAGGTAAACAATCTAATCTTGTTAGCGATAAATATTCTGCTCCCTCTGACCATGGTGATGTAATTTTCTACTTGCTGTCTAATCAGGAAGAGAGATATGGATGGCAACCTAGAGACCATGGGTATCATGGTTAGGCCTTTTTAGCCGGGCCCTGGATAAAAAGGTTGTTGCCCCGAATCTTCCAGCACCAGTTTGGACTGCCCCTCCAAGTTGCCAGTAAACCCTCGGTGGGCTCCAAGATCCGGTGCTTCTTTTCAACTGTATGTACGTCCTCAAGATGCATATACAGTTAGAGCTACAGAGGAGCAGAGAACCATTGCTTTCCTGATCCGCTGATTACTCCTGTAGCCATACGGCTACAGGAGTTAACATCCACAGGCTTCGGGCCTACAGAAGAAAGTACGTGTCGCCGTATAGTGACGTCATTACGCCACCACGCGATGATGATGTAACTACATCACGTTGCCCCCGCGTTGGATACGTGCTGGAAGACTCGCTGCTTTTTTGGGGGGGGGGGGGGGGGGCCATTCCCACCAAAAGGGGCTAAATCACCTGAGGGGGTTTTTCCCCTTATTGGTGGATTAAAATTAAAGTGTAAAGGGGGCAATTAACTAGGGGGTCCCAATAATTGCACGGGAATTATATACCTACCTAATCGTGACACTGTTATTTGCCAGAAGGTGGGGGGAGTATATACCTACCTCAATGAAAGGAGGGGAGCAAATACCTTCTAAACAGAGCCATTTACCTGCTAAATGGGAGTTGTATATCTAACTACCTAATGGTGGGGGGACTATATACCTACTTACCCAACAGGAGATTATATTCCTACCTAATTGGGGCTTATATACCTATCTACTTAACAGGAGTCTATAGACCTGCCTAATGGGAGGGGGAGTTATATCACTTTACCTAACAGAATCCTATATGACTACCTAAAGGCAGCCCTATATCTGTACATACATAATTGGGGGCCTATATACCTACTTACTGGGGGCCTAAATATCAAACAGAGAGCCTATATATCTACTTACCTAATGGAGCAAATATACCTACCTACCTGTTGTGGGGCTATATAACTAACTAATGAGAATGCTATATACCTGCCAAGGTCCTATCTACCTACCTAATGGAGTGATATATCTACCTACCTAATAGGGACTTATACATATACCTACCTAATGGGGGGACCTTTTTATTACCTAACTGAGGGCCTAAATACCTACCTAATGAGGGGCGTATATGTTTGCTTAACTAATAGGAAACCTGTATATCTAAATAACGTGGGGCCTGTAAACCTAGTTACCTACTCACTGGGGGTCTTACATATTTACTAACCTTATGGGGGGCTTCATTACCTACCTACCATCCTAACTGGTAGCCTATATACCTACCTAATGAGCACCTATAGACCTATCCAATAGGTGGAGGTAACCTACTTAATGAGGGGCATTCCTGCCTATTTGGATTCTACTTAACTAAAAGGGGTCTAACGATCTAATTTGTGGTGTATGTACCTGCTATTTTTGGAGTTTACCTACTTAATGAGGACACACAAGAAAACTAAAACTGGGTGCACCAACGGCAGCCCTTATAGCTGTCTGCAGGCACTATTACTGTTTGAGACACGAGGGGTTCATTATTACAATTTGGGGTGCTATGGATGCGGAGTTTGTACAAAGGTGGGTCACGGGTAAGGAGCTGCTAGAAAAGTGAGAAGTCTAAGATGCTTGTGTGGTAAATATTGCAGCAACATGTTACGGCCAAGAAAAGTCGTCATGGCGGTCTGGGCCAAATAGAGAAGAAAAGGAAAAGTGATAAACCCCATTCTACAAACTTTTCCGGAGTCATAGTTTTTATACGTGAATCAATATAGTTTTCATAGACTGTGTACAACTGATGGTCACTATGTGGCAGAGGCGAAACTTAAGTCCGGGCCCTAGTGCAAAAAGTGAAAGGGCCCCATTACCATGTCCCATTTACCAATGGGTCTCCTTATTGGCAGAAGAGCTTTTGAGCCCCTCAGGCTGCGGGCCCCGGTTAGGACTGCCACCTCTGCACCCCCTGTAGCTATGCCCCTGCTTTGTGGTGCAGTTTTATTTGATCCTCATCTAGTGGTATAATTGGTCTTGGTATCATGGTTTTTTCTCAGCACTGATTTTAATTTTGCAGTTAACAAAAAAAGAGTAAACACTTAAAATAAATGACAGGAAAAATTTAATTTATCCCCAAATATATGTGCCTCAAATAACCATGCACCATGAAAAATTCTGCATGAACCCTGCCCTAGTGAGAAAATAAAACACAGAGGGCCCGTGCCCCGGATGTTTTAAGACCCTAGCAATGCCCCTGCTAGAGACACTTCTGCACTGTATACAAGGACCCAGTATGGTGGTAAACAGAATTCCTGTTACTACACAATACAAACCCATATGTACTCCATTGGCTTATCTGAGCCTTTCTTTTTCCATGAACAAAGCTTTTGAATACAAAAATTTAAGTATTTGTATATAAAGAAATCCTACAAAAGCGTAAGACAATTTTTTTTTGGAGATACCTCCATATAAGGTCACACTGGACCACTAATACCGCTTTTTTAAAGGAAAATATTACCGTATTTTTACTGACAAAAACCTGATGATTATAAATGCAAAGATCAAAATAATACCGCCAATCTGACCAATATCACCACCATATGAAACGGAATAATACCACACATATATCACATATCACCACCACAGAGTGACTGAATAATACTAACACACCATGACCACATATCACCACCACATAGTGAGTGAATCATGATCACATATCAATACCACATAGTGACTGAAAAATACCAACATACAGTTTCTGAATAGAAATCATTACACCACTACCAATATTTCAGTAGATACCAGTTGTACACAGGCGCTCTGCGCCATAAAAATATTCAGACATTTTACTTTAAAATGACTCATAGATGACATCTCTGATGGGAGTCATTCTCTTTCTCTTTCTTCATTTGTTCCAGATTGCTCTGACAACTGTATCCTGACCGACTTTTCCATCACCTCCCTAGCCGTTCCCACCTCTGTACAAACTCCCCTTAGGGTGATAAGTGGAGTAAGGAGGGGGCTATGGGGCCATAGATGGTGGTCAGGGGGTCATAGAGTTTTAGGGGGGGAAAGGGCGCAAAGCTTACAGGGCCCAACTCCGGGGGGGGAAAACAGGGCACCAACCCCTTGAATATTGTGATTCAGCTGTGGCCTGTACACTGTGCTCTGCACCCCCAGAAGATTATTCACAGTCATGACCTTTAGGGATGCAGAGGATGGAGTGTAATACTATAACGTAGTAATAGATTTGTTGGACTACGTCGGACCAGCGTTGAATCTATTTTATTAAGTAAAATGGTCAACAAGGGATTGGTAGTGAATGTTTACTTAAATAAATAGTTTTTTTTTTCTTTTGTTTCTGTGTTTTTATTCCAAGTGTTAGTAATGTAGGATCTGACAGACGGCTCTTCAATAGTGATGAGTGAGCATTAAAAAATTCTAATTCGGGCCTGAAGTCAATGGGGTATGTTCAGGTTATTTTTATATAACACAGGTGAGGAGAAGCGGGAATTACCTTCCTAAGAGTAAAAGGATACGTGGAACATTTATGAAGCAACTGGCTCTAAAGCACAGAAAAAAATTAAAGGCTAAAAAAAAAAAAATTCCTTTCAATGGCTAACTGAAAAGGAGGGACTGCGTGCTATACAAGGTGCAGGTGCAGCTTTCGGGGTCCTTTTGACGCTTAAAAAAAAGACCCCCGGTTTGGAATGGCCATAGAACTGGGGAGCCCCCTACATTTTTGCACCGGGCCCAAGAACATGTCAAAAAGTGGTGGCGCAAGAACATCCAAAACGGAGAATTGGAGGTTCGCTGACAGGGCTGTAGTTAGGGGGGGCTGTGGTAGCCATGGCTGCCGTCAGTCATCTATTAACCATTTCAAGGCCCCATGCAGCTAAAAGAAATGGGGCCCTACCCATTACTAGTTTCCCGTTTGTAACAATCACTGGGTCCCTTTTTGATTAGAATAGAAAGAATAAATGTTATGCACTCCAAAAACATTTTTTTAAAAAAAAGAACATAGGTGCAACCTGGTGGGCTGTATTATACATACTATTCCAAATAACGTGGCACACTATAAATTTGAGCACTATCAAAAGGGGGCATAGGAACTTTGAAAAAAAAACATTTCTGGATCTGGATAAGGGGAAAAAAATTTTTTTTTTAGGTTCTCAGTTCACACTTTTGATCAAACTGTTTTAAACCACCCCCCAACTCCAAAGGGACCTCAAAGGGAGGGGGTCCCACGGTATTGACACCCCGTCTGGGTCCCATTCGACCTGCACAATAGGGAATGAAGGGAAACCCGTTACAAGTTACACTCATGTTTTAAAAAAACCCGTCAAGGTGGGTGGAGTGCAAAAAACCCCAAAAGGAGGCGCCACTCCTCCAAACCAAAATAGAAACAAAAAGGTTTTACATCAAAAAACATTTAAAAAAAAAAATTTAACATGGTGAACACTGGTGGCTGTTATACACATTTTCCCAAATAACAGTGGCACCTATTATTATTGGGCCCCCTGCAGGAGTCTGCCCTAAAACACCCACCTTTTACCATGTCCCATTTCAAAGGGGGTGTCTTCTTATTTTTAAAAAAAGGGCTTTTGGGACACTCAGGATGTGGGGCCCCCTAGCGGCGCTACCACCGAGGTAAACGGACAGTAGGGGTACCCTGCAGGGGCCCAAAAAAAAGGGGTAGTAAAAAAAATGGGAAATTTTTTTAATGGGCGGGGGCCCCAAATTTTGTTTGGCTGTATGGGGGCTGAAACGGTTAAAAAGGATTACTGCAACTGATTGATGACGATTTTAAAAAGGAGTTTATTGTTTAAAACTGTTCATGTTTTTTCAGAAATTCTCGGGAGTTGAATTTGAAATCCAGGGCGGTTCCTCCATGTCAGCAGGCGTGTCCCCGCTCACGAAGAACTGTGCATTATCTTTTGTAGAAGGGGGGGGAAGCAAAGGTTTTTGATATAACGCTCTGTACCCTTCCCTGCATGCTTCTTATGTCTGCACCTTAAGCCTCCACAAGCTCCTTGCTGTGATATAGTTTTACACACAGATGAGAAAAGTGAGGGTGTACACTGCCCCCCCCCTCCCCCCTCTGTTACCAACAGGACTGTTTTCACCAGCCTAACTGATGAAGACATGTTGGGGGTACATGCCCTCCCCCCCTTCCCCCCTGTTAAACAGGGGGGACTGGGTTATTGGAGGGAATGCAACTGCCCTCCTTTCCCTTCTCCCCCTGTTAAAAGGTAGGAGCCGGATAAAAATGTGTTATATGAGGGGATTGGATTAAAAAATCAGTAATTGCCCGACATTTTTCCCCCAGAGCTGGGGGGAAAGATTTACAGCCCGCAACCTTGGTTTTTCATTGATTTTAAACGTCAGGGGGGAGAAAAAAAAAGAGTGTGCAGGCGCCAATCCAAAAGCAGGGGGGGGTCAGGGGCATTTTCCCGTTGGGGCGTATCCCAACTGTGAACGAAAAGTCAGTCACCCAATTTACTGCAGGGGGGTGTCTAGGGGGGGAGATCTGAACAGGGGCGTTTTTCCCGACCAGCAGCGCAGAAACAGAATACAGTTTACAGAAAAGCTCAATCTGCAAAACCAAGTGACCCGAAGTAATGCAACCCAATTACAAAAAAATGCTTATTTTTACGTCCCCATAATCTGAGACATGATCTTTGTAGTGATAAAACCCCTTTAATAGATGACTGATGGAATGTGTATTTCACATTATCAAGAAGACGTGCTACAGTTTACTAGTCGGTGCAATCGGCAACCAGGGCAACAAAATCTTCAGAGATCCGCACTTGATTTATTTTGAAAAAATGTCAAACGCCCATTCTCGGGGTAAGATGGATCGTTTTTTTTCGTTATCAACCCCGCCAGCTGTGCTGAAGGTGCGCCTGGTAACGCTGGCGCCAGGCGGATAAAAATTTGTATGCCGTGTCGAGCAAGTCGGCCCTTCATCCTTTTGGACACCGCAAAATTTTAATGGGTCCAAAACAAGTCAAAAAAAATGGTTTGAACACAGGTGTCATGGCGTGCTCTAAGGGAGTCTGTGTGCCGAATGTGCCCTGCCTTTTCAGACTTGCGAGGTTTTAAAAATGATTAAAAATGTTAACCAGTCCGCTTCTGCCACACTGCCTGCTGCTGCGGCTACTGTTCCACCATGACATTAGAAAGTGAAGAAGATGCAACAGATGTCTCGAGTTGGTCAATGAGCACTGTCTCAAATTCCTGCATTCTACTGTCAATTTCTGTGGGTGGAAGGAAAGTGCTCACTTTTGATTTGTAACGTGGTAAAGGGAAAGGGGGGCCACTCAGAAAACCTGTTATTTCTTTTGGGATTCCCCTTGATGCGGGGATCATTTTTGTGGGTTTAATGTAGAAACCAAAAGAACTCTTGTTGGATGTTTTGCCAGTTTTTCCAAACCCTTTTGGGGTCGAGGGGCACTAACCCAGATCCCTTCCCTTCTTCCTCCCCTGAAATTCTGTCCAACCTCTTAACCCAAAGGGGTTAAAAGGGTCCCGGTGGTGTCCCCCCCTTTTGTTCATCATCCTCCTCCATTTCCTCACCCCTGCCCTTTTTTCCAGGGCCCTTGTTTAGGGGTAATCCCCTTAACTTGTGAGCTAAACTGCCATCCCGGGAAAAACCCCACCCTGGCCCTTTCGAATCCCCTCCTAAAAAGCCCCCCCCAAAATTTAAAAAGGGGAAAACCCGTGGGGCCCTTTTTCTACAATGACGGCGAGAAAACCCTCTTTTGTCTGCCTCATCCTCCTCTCACATTTGCGGGGAAACCTGCTGTTGCAGAAAAGTCAAAAACCGCTTTTTTTCCATTTAAAAAAATTGGGCCACAAGGGTTCATTGGGACAATGCCATCGCCTGATTTTGGCCCAAAAGGGTTTTGCATTTTCAAAACGGGTCAAGGTTTGTTGCAGGATTATTTCCCCTTTCCCCTCCATTTCTCATGGCCTCAAAACCCTAAAGGTCCCGAAACCACTGCTCATGGGGGCCATGTAAAACACTTAATACTGAAAAATTTGGGCTTTAACGCTTTTTGCAAAAAAAATGGGTGGAGCATGTGGGGGGTTTGGAGTTCGTTTGCTACCTTGTCAAAAAAATTAGAGGTTTTTGGGGGGAGGTCCAGAAAAAGCTAAACCGCGGCGAGTTGCCAAAAAGCGGGGTGTGAACCCCGGGGAAGGGTGGGCGTTTAAAAACCTCGAACTTTTCCGAGCAGCCCTTTAAGCCTGGGTAGCGCTTGAAAAATTTTTTTGCACAACCGGGTTTTCAGGATGTGTGCCGGGCAAGGGAGGGTGTGTAATTTAAAACCAATCCTTAGGACACCCAACGGGGATTTCCCCCAAAATTGGGTGCAAATCACAATTCCCTGGGCCATTTTATTAGCACCCGGCCCATGGCCCATCAGGGTTGCCCAAACCCGTCCCCAGTTTCCCCTTGGGCCCCGTGTGTTGGGCGGCCCTTCCCAAGCCCACAAAAATTTTGAAAACACCCAAATTTTTCCCTCTTGGCACGTAAATGCTCCCCATGAGGTTGTGTCCCCCAAGGGGAAAAGGGCCCAATTTTTTCCCAAAGGGCCCAACAGCCTGGTAATAAACAACATTCGGGTTTTTTGGGGGAAAGGCGGGGGAAAAAATTTTTTTTTATGCTCCCCCCACCTGGTACACAGAAGGCGGTTTGGTGGACTGGCTGCTGTTTTGGCGTGCGGGGTCAAAACGGGGTGGAAGGGGGAAAGGTTTGGAGTTTGGGAAGTTTGAGGGGAGGGGATGGGGGTTTTGCCATGTTTGTTTCCGGCATTTTGGCACCCAGGGGAAACCATTTTGGGCTTGGAAGTAAAAGGGAGGGAGGAAAGATGTCACGATTTTGGAACCCCGGACCTGTGGGGGCCCTTTTTTTTTCTCCAAGTGACCCCTTTCCCCAGCGGGAAATTCATGCTTTCATTTTAGGTGCCTGTTCATGCTGGGGGGTGGTTTAAAATTTTTTTAGTTTTCTTTCCTTAAAATTAAATGGTTGAAAGCAAATCCGGCTTATGCTTGGGTTCGGAAAATTTTTTGAGGTTTGGGATAGTCACTATTACCCCAGTACCCAAAATGCACCAAGTTACTGAAAAAAAATTCAAGTTACAGTCAGAATTTGGTCCCACCAAATTTGATGCTCTACTTTGGAGGGGGAAGGGCGGCGGTATTTTGGGGGTTTGGGGGAAATTTCAATATTCCCAGGGACTTTTTCCCAAATTTTAAATTTAATTTTCATCCCACAGTGGGGTTATATCTTGCTGTTTTTAAAAATTTGGGGAGGAATTCACTTTAATTTTGTTTTTTTTCCCTTTATTAAAAAATCTAAAAAAAAACAAATTTTTTTCTTAAAAATTACATGGGGCCCCCCCTCATTTTTCAAAGCCACCAAAGGAAATTTCCCAAAAATCGGGCCCCCAGATATATCGGGGATGGGAAATTTCCATGGATTTTTTCCCTTTAAGCCACGTAAAAATACTAAAACTGCGCAAATATTTAAACCTTTTGACAATTAAAAACCTGGCATATGAAGAGTACCCTTTTGTGCAACTGGGCACTGGGGTAATAGTTGCCCGGAAATTTTTTGGGGGCTGACAGGGGCTTTAAAAAAGGGCATTTTAAATTTAAATTCTTGCCCCCTTTTTTAAAACACTGTACAAAATATACAGTAAAATGGAATAAGAAGTGATTGAAAATTTCAGGGCAATAAAAATAAAATATTATGGAAAAATTAATTTTTTTTTTAATTGAAAAAAAGTAAAAAAAAACCCATAAAAAAAGTAAATTGAAAAATCGCTTTTTAATCTTAAACCCCACAGATTTCCCTTTTTAAAATTCCCAAGGGTTTGAGTGCTGTAAAAAACAACAAAAAAAACCCCTTCCCAAACCCAGGTTGTTTTTTTTTTAAACTTGCCTGGGGGTCAAAAAGGGGAAAAAGGGGGGGGGAAAATGGGGGTTTTCACTGGTCCCCCAAAAATTTAACCAAGAAAAAAAAGGTTTAAAAAATAAAACCCTTCCCCAAAAAGAAAAAAGCTCAAAAACAGGCCCCTTGAAAATAAAAGGAAAAAAAAAAAACCCAAAGTTTAAAAAGCTCCTTTGTTGAAAACACGGCGTTTAAATAACTTTTTTTAAAAAATTTTTTAATGGCCCCCTAATTGTGTAAAAGGGGTTAAAAAACCCATAAAAAAATGAAATAAACTGGGGGTGCAAAATTTATTATTAAGGGCCCCGTTTAGGAAAAAGATAACATATCATTTATACTGCATGTTGAGGCGCTGTAAAAAAAAAAAAAAATCCTATCCCCATTATTAAAATTTTTTCATTACGCCCCCCAAAAGGTTAAATAAAAAGGTTCAAAGGGGGTTTAGAACCCCAAAATGGTACTAATGAAAACTCATTCTGCAAAAAACAAACCCCAAATTCCAGTGGGGCCCTTCCCCCAATTCTGATCCCTTTGGTTGAGTTCCTTTGGATTCAAATTGAAAATCTGTAAAAAAAAATTTTAAAAAAAATTTTTGGGGACATTTTAACCCTCCACTTTGCAAAAAATTTTGTAAAAAAACCAAAAGGGGTTAGGACATTTTCAAAATTTGCTGTAAAAAATTACTTTGGGAAAGGGTTCAGTTTTTTTTTTTATGGGGATTTTATGGGGGAGTCCTTAAACATAAAAGGGCCCCTAAAAAATCGATAAACTAAAAGGCCTCAAAAAAAACATGTTAAAAATTGCCTCAAAATTTAAAAAGGGGTGTTCCAAAACTGTTTTAATTTTCGTTAATCCTTTGGGGGTATGAGAAAAACTAAAAGGGAGAAGCTCAAATTTTACCTCCCAAAATGCTCCTGCTCACTCTGGCTTCCAGTTTCATTTAAATTGGGGCTAAAGCCAAGGGGGGGGAAAAGTTTTAGAGGGTTAATTTTGTACAGCTCCAGCCAATTACAGGCCAGAGAGGTGACTTGATTTTTTTTATTTTGCCCTGTGTTTGACGGGAGTTGCCATGTGAAAAAGAACTTTTCACTGTTTAAACTTCCGGGGTTGGGAACCCGCTTTGGGCGCCGGGGGGGAGGGGATAACGGGAGTTTTCCGGGGAGGAAAGTGTGGTCTTCTTTTTTCTATTTTTTTACTCTCCCCCGGTGGACAAATGAGCATTAAACCTTTCCCCGGGCCCAATTTTTTAAAAACCCCTTAACGCCCCTTAGCGGTATCCATACGGCCCCAAGGTTTTTTGGGGGGTTTCAACGAAACCCTTTAAACGATGGATACTTTCCCGGGGGATCGCGCGAACTCTAAAGAAGAGTTCCGAAGCGATCGGGGGCGGGGGGGGTTGGTTAAAGCTGTGAAATTACAGAGATATCCCGCAGCTTTCGGCCCCAAACCCCCGGTTTCGCCCCGGGGGGTGGGGGGGGGGGGGGTTTTTTAACCCCTTTAAAATTACCCCGCGACGATCGGGTTCGCAAAAAACAAAAGGAGAGACGCAGGAGGAAAACGCTCCCCCTTGGTCCCCCTGTCGGGGGCCCAGCAGCGCCCAAACGGGGACCCGGCAGTTCTGCCTTTTTAAGACACCCGGGGAAGGCAAAAAGAACCCCTTTCCCGGGGGTTGTCTGTGACGGTCACGTTTGCCCGGGGCCGGTGCCCTGTGGGGCATTTCCCGGGCATCGTAAATGACTTTACCATGGGAAAACCAAAACCCAAAACCCAACAAGCTATGCACTTTCCTATTGAATGAGAGATCTAAAGATCTCTAAATTAAAAATCCCCTAGGGGGAAAAAAGAAAATTTAAAAATAAAAAAAAGTGAAAAAAAGTAAAAAAAAGAAAAACAAAAAAAACACAAAAAACCAAAAAATAACAAAAAAATTACTTACACCGCCCTTTTATTTTCCCCTTTAAAAAAACCCCAATGGGCCCCCAAAAAAGATCAAAAAAAAATAAAGTACCCCAAATTTTGGGATCGGCCCCGTGCCCTAACCCACCTGCCCTATAAATCTGTCAAGTTAAATAACCCGTTTCAGTTGGGAAAGCCGGAAAAAAAAAAAAAAAAAAACCCAAACACAGAATTAAGATTATTGTTTTACCCCGGGAGCAATTTAAAAAAGGGAAAAAAAAGCGATCAAAAAATCCTTTGAAATGCCCAAAGTTGTTTTCCAATTTAAAAAGTCAGTTCATCCCCCCAAAAAAAAAATTCCTTACAACTCTGTAAAACGGGAAAAATTTAAAAAAATGTATAAACTCCGAAAAAAGCGGGTTTCATAAAAATTGTTTTACACACTAAAAAACATTTTTTCTTTTTTTTTTAAAATTTCTTCAAAAAAAAAAAAAACAAAATAAATAGGGGGAAACGCCCCTAATCGTAAAAGGGCCCCAAAAAGTAAAAATAACTTTTCCGGTTTCTGCACGGGGACCCTGTTAAAAATAAAAAAAACTTTTTGGATTGCAGTATTTTCTTCACCCTGGGCCCCCAAAAAAAGGATTTTTTAAACAAAATTTTAAAAAGCCTTGTCCCCCCCAAAAAAGATAAATAATAAAAATCAACTATCTCGCAAAAAACAAATCCCTACACAGCCCCCAACACAGAAAAATTTAAAAAGTTATGGTCTCCAAAAAATGGCGATGCCAAAAAAAAAATTTTTTCCCCGGTTTAAAAAAAGTGTTTTTAAATTTTTAAAAAAACAGGAAAAAAATAAAAAAAAAATACCCAAAATTGGGTATCGGTGTAATTTTTTTTTTGACCCTTTCTGGTAAAGCCCAAATGTTCCCAAAATACCCCTTTCAGTGGACCGCTAAAAAATAAAAAAAAAACACCCAAACCCAAAATTTGCCCCCGGGGAAATTTTTTTAAAAAACATCTTTAGAAAAACCCTTTAAAAAAAAGCAAACATATGCACCCCATAATGGTACCAAATTAAAAAAATTCAACTCATCCCGCAAAAAACAAGCCCCTACCCGCCTGCAACAGCAAAATAAAAAAAAGTTATTGGTTTTCAGAATTTGGACAACATAAAAAACGCCCAATTTTTTTTTAGAAAGATTTCTACGGTTAAAAAAAATAAAACAGAAAAAACTAAAATAAAAAAACCCAAATCATTTTAATTTGATAAACCCACCCCCATAGGGAAAGTTATCACATCATTTTTTCAATGAAAGGGGAATTTTCCCGTAAAAAAATTTTAAAAATCCCCAAAAAACAATGACCCAAACTGGGATTTTTTCCCCCCAAAATTTTCCCTTGCCCAATTGCTTTAAAAAAAAAACTATGGAAACCCGTGCATTCCAAAATGACAGTACACCCAACTAGATAAAAGGGTCCCCGATGGGGGTTTTAAACCAAAAATGGGGGACTTCTGGAAGGTTTTTGCCGTTTTCTTCTTTTGGGGGCTTTGATAAAATGGGACTTTTTCCCCCCCAAAAAACTGCGTTTTCCCAAAAGCCCCAAAAAAACGCCCCCTCCCCTTTTTACGCCCCCGCCATGTGCCCAAACAGCATTTTTCACCCAAAGAAAGGGGATTGCCGAACTTTTGGGGGGGAAAATTGCTTAACAAAGTTTTAGGGGTTTTTTTTTTCCAGGGTTCCTTGTATATAAAGAAACATTTTAAGCTAAAAATTTTCCGATTATTGAAAAATTTTTTTTTTTTTTAATTTTTTTAACCAACCCTTTTCTAAAAAAAATTTGGACTTCCCGTTTGGGGGCTATATAATTCAAATTTCACCCCCGGATATATTCATTAAGGGGGGTTGTTTCCAATATTTCGGTCTTTTTAGGGGTTTTTATTAAGTTTTTTGCACCTTAGGGTGTCCCCAAACCTTTAAATGGGCCCAAAAAAATCGGGGTTGAAAAAATTAGAACCCCCAGGTATAGTAGGGGTCCTCCTTTTCTGGGGCCTTTTTGGGGGGGAGCCAAATTTAATTTTCAATAGGGCCCCAAAATGGGATTTTCTCTTAAAAAAAGGAAAATTTTGGGGAATTGAAATTTAAAATTTCATTTACCTATTTACCAAATTTTCAGGGATTCCAGTGAATTAAAGGAAAAAAATATTGAAAAATTTTGCAAAAAAAGTGAAATTTTTTTTAAATTTCACCTCCCCTTTGCTTTTAATTTTTTGTGGAAAAAAATCTTAAGGGTTATCAAACTTTTCCCAAATATTTTTGTAAATACTTTTTGGGGGGTAGTTTCTAAGTTGTCGTCACTTATGGGGGTATTAAATTTTCAGGCCCCCCCAAGCCACGTCGCTTTTGGGGTTTGGGCCCTTAAAAAAAAAGTTTATTGCAAATTTTTCTTGAAAAAATTTTTGGGGAAATTACTACTAAATTTCTAAGCCCTATTAAAGTCCCTTTAAAAAAAAAAAAAACAAATTTAAAAAAAATGATGCCAACCTAAAAGGGGACATAAAAAGGTAGTTCTTGTTTTAAAAAATTTTGTGAAAGAAAATTATCTGCTTGCCCCGCAAAATTTTGCAAAAATTTCAAAATCGCAAATTTTTTTTCCCAAAAAATTTTTATGAATTTTGGGTATTTTTTCACAAACAAACAAGGTTTTTATTTGGGTAAAAATTTTTTACTAATTAAAGCACAAAGTGTTTCCCAGAAAACAATCTCTGAATCACATGAAAATTAAAAATGTCAAAAAGTTTTTCTTCCATAAATTTTACACATTCCCGATTTTAAAAGTAGGGCTGTGTCAGGAAAAAATCAAAAACGGCTTTGGGTCCCCGAAGGGGTTAAAAGATTTCCTTTAAAATTAAATTTTCCCAAAAAAAAAGGGGTGTTTTAAAAAAATTTTCTTTAACTAATTTGACATAAGGGTAAATTTTTATTTTTACTACTTTGTTTGGTATCATTATCTGTCTTAAATGCAGAATTTTTTTTTTTATTGAAAATGGCACATTTTTCCAAATTTTCACAGCATTTTGATATTTTTCACAAATAAACAAGGACTGCATCGAACAAGATTTATTATAATCTTAAAGCACAATTTGTCATGAGAAAACAATCTCAAAATCACATGGAAATAAATTAGAACATCTCTTAACTTTAGAATGCACTTATTGAACTGTTCAATGTTTTAATACTTTTTTCACAATTTGCTGATCTCTAACAAGGAGCTTAAAGGGGCTGTCTCACTACAAGGATTGCTTTTTATGTTAAAGATCTTGCAAAAACAAGTTACTTTGCAGTATGTGTCCATTAACAGTGGTTGCTATAGCTACAGACCTGTTTGATCTCTCCTGCCAGTGCTGGTCGCTATAGCTACAGACCTGGCTTCTAATGCAGGGCCCAGTAGAAGCCAGCAAACACCGCCCCTGACTTCAAAGTGAAACCAAGAAAACAGGACTGTGGTAACATGAATCAATGTAGTGAGACAACCCCTTTACTGCATACTTGCCAACCCTCCCAGTTTTGGCGGGTCACTCCCGCTAATGGGGGCTGTGTTCCTTCCCCCCCCCCACTCCCGCTTGGGTGGCTTAACCTCCCGTATCTGAAGAGATGTCGGAGGTTATCTGTGTAAAGAGGCATCGGGCAGCGTCTCTTGACGCTGCCCTAAATCCTGTGTCCTGCGCCTAGGAAGCTGTGGGAGCACATCGGGAAGGGGGCGTGGCTTAGCGGGACCCACGGAGCTCCACCCCCTCTCCCCGAGCAGAGCACAGCATGAAGAGGCAGGATGCAGGCAAAAGGATAGGTGAGTGCAGTACAGGTGTGTTTGTCTGGGGAGGAGTGTGAGTGCAGGGGATGGTTGTGCGCATAGTCCAGTGGATGGGTGTGCGTATAGTGCAGTGGATGGGTGTGCGCATAGTGCAGTGGATGGGTGTGCGTATAGTGCAGTGGATGGGTGTGCGCATAGTGCAGTGGATGGGTGTGCGTATAGTGCAGTGGATGGGTGTGCGCACAGTGCAGTGGATGGGTGTGCGGATAGTGCAGTGGATGGGTGTGCGCATAGTGCAGTGGATGGGTGTGCGTATAGTGCAGTGGATGGGTGTGGGTATAGTGCAGTGTGCAGGGGATGGGTGTGCCAATAGTGCAGTGGCAAGGGATGGGTGTGCGTATAGTGCAGTGTACAGGGGATGGGTGTGCCTTTAGTGCAGTGGCAGGGGATGGGTGTGCGTATAGTGCAGTGTGCAGGGGATAGCTGTGCGTATAGTGCAGTGTGCAGGGGATGGGTGTGTGCGCAGTGCAGTGTGCAGGGGAGGGGTGTGTGCGTAGTGCAGTGTGCAAGGACTGGGTGTGCATATAGTGCAGGGGATGGTTGTGCGTATAGTGCAGTGTGCAGGGGATGGGTGTGCCTATAGTGCAGTGTGCAGGGGATGGGTGTGCGTATAGTGCAGTGTGCAGGGGATGGGTGTGCCTATAGTGCAGTGTGCAGGGGATGGGTGTGCGTATAGTGCAGTGTGCAGGGGATGGGTGTGCGTATAGTGCAGTGTGCAGGGGTAGGGCTGCAGCGCCGGCTCGGATCTCCCGCCGAGGAGGCCGGTGTGTCGTCCCCCCCTCGGCGGGCCCCGAGTGCCGGCGCCGGTCTACAGTGCACGTACAGGGGCCGCAATGGTCGACCGGACCCCTGTGCCAGGGGGCCTAACGGCCCCCCCCCCTCGCCACCTGGTTGCATGGCCGGGTCACAGACCCAGCCATGCAGCCATTACGGCCGCCACCTGCACCGTGCGGCGCAAGCAGCGGCCGAGGCAGAACAGCCGAGATCTTGTGATCCCCGCCGTTCAGCCCCCTGGAGGCCGCGCAGCTCCCAGGAGACCGGGCAGTAGGCGCGCGATGTGATGTCGTCATCACGCGCCTGTTCCGCGACCTGTACCAGAAAGCCAGCGGCTGCTCTGGAGCAGGTGAAGAGGAGGGGACAGCGGGTGACTATTATTATTATTTTTTTTAAACTACTATCTGTCCCTGCCTGCCTATAAGTAACCCTGCCTACCTATATACTGTCCTGTCTACCTATATACTGCCCTGCCTACCTATATACTGCCCTGCCTGCCTATACACTGCCCCTGGCTACCTATATACTGCCCTGCCTACCTATAAACTGCCCCTGGCTACCTATATACTACCCTGCCTACCTATATACTGCCCTGCCTGCCTATATACTGCCCTGCCTGCCTATACACTGCCCTGGCTACCTATATACTGCCCTGCCTACCTATACACTGCCCCTGGCTGCCTATACACTGCCCTGCCTGCCTATACACTGCCCTGCCTACCTATATACTGCCCTGCCTACCTATATACTGCCCTGCCTGCCTATACACTGCCCTGCCTACCTATATACTGCCCTGCCTACCTACCTATATACTGCCCCGCCTGCCTTTATACTGCCCTGCCTACCTACCTATATACTGCCCCTGCCTACCTATATATCAGCCCTGCCTACCTATAAACTGCCCTGCCTACCTATATACTGCCCCTGCCTACCTATATACTGCCCTGCCTACCTATATACTGCCCTTCCTGCCTATACACTGCCCTGCCTGCCTTTATACTGCCCTGCCTACCTACTATATTACTCCCCCTTTGCCTACCTATTATATCAGCCCGCCTGCCTATACACTGCCCTCCCCAAACCTATATACTGCCCTGCCTACCTATATACTGCCCCTGCCTACCTATATACTGCCCTGCCTACCTATATACTTCCCTGCCTGCCTGTAGACCGGCCCTGGCTGCCTATACACTGCCCTGCCTGCCTATAAGTAGCCCTGCCTACCTATATACTGCCCCTGCCTGCCTGTGGACTGGCCCTGGCTGCCTATACACTGCCCTGCCTGCCTATAAACTGCCCTGCCTACCTACCTATATACTGCCCCTGCCTGCCTATATATCAGCCCTGCCTGCCTATAAGTGGCCCTGCCGATCTACAGACTGGCCCTGCCTACCTACATGCTGGCCCTGCCTGCCTATATACTGGCCCTGCCTATATACTGGCCCTGCTTGCCTAATGGGGGTCTACCTATTTACATGCCACCTTATCTGACATTTTTTAATTTCTAATTTTTAGGATTATAACATAGCTGTTTTGGGGAAATTTGATAGGAAAGTGCTGGGAAAGAGAGGAGTCTAAGATGTATTTTTGGTAAATTCTACAGGGACTAGTAGTGACTGGGAGAAGAAGACATTGCATGCTGTACCAGACAGAGAAAAAATGGAAGGGAACAACTCATCAGGGAAGACGTTATGGAGGTTTGGGCCAGATGCAGAAGAAAAGGAGAAGAGAACAACTCCAATCAGAGATGACGTTTTCCTGTCGTCCAGATGTCAGGGGTCATTTTACTTCTGTGTTGAGTTAGTGCTGTATTCTTTTGATGGTGGACCTGACTACTGGAGATCAGATTGGTGGGGTTGTAGGTTATGCTAGTTTTTATGTCGTGTCAGTGTGGGCTTGTCCCTGATCTTAAAGCAAATGCACACCAGACTCTGTGATGAGGGGTTTCTCTGCACCACTGTTTCTTTCTTGCTTGTGTATAGGCTGCTTTCACACAGAGCAGTTTTGGTGCATTTTTTGATGCGTTTTTTTGTGCAGAAATGAACAGCATTAACTGCTCTTCCTTTCTGCACAAAAACGCACCAAAAAAACATCAAAATGCACCAAAAATGTTCCGTGTGAAAGCACCTTTAAAGTGTAGTTTATTTTAGAAAGTGGCAAAGTGCGAGAACAAGGCACATTTTGTAAGCGGATATTCTATGTGGGCTGGTGGGGGCTTAGTGCCAGGGCTGATTTTTATTCCCAGTCTGGCCCTGGCGTGTGCGTAGTGCAGTGTGCAGGGGATGTGTGTGTGCGTATAGCGCAGTGTGCAGGGGATGGGTGTGTGTATAGTGCAGGGGATGGGTGTGCGTATAGTGCAGTGTGCAGGGGTTGTGTGTGCGGGGGATGGATGTGAATGTGTTTAAGTGTGTGGAGAAGGGGTGTGTGTTTAATTGCAGTGTGTGTGTGAGGGTTGTGTGTTTTTGAATGTGCAAGGGGGTAGGAGTTGCCCACTTATCTTTTGCCCCTGTCTCCTGCCCCCTGCGGTCCTTCTCCAGCGGCTGCAGGGGGCTGGATACAGATCGCAGGGGGCATGAGTTGCCCCCTTGTCTCATGTCCCTTGCTCCTGTTTCCTGCCCCCTATGGCCTGTCTTTGGCGGCTGTAGGCGGAAGGAGACAGGCCGCAAGGGACAGACTCAGGTGATTATAGCCTATTCAGCATCCAGGAAAGCTTGGTGACACTCTATCCCCCAAAGGTGGCACCCAGTATTCCTATCCTGGAAAGCTGGATGTTACCTGTGGGCGATGGGTGTCACCCAGCTTTCCTGGATGCTGAGTAAGTTATCCAGCCTACATATATGTGTGTAATCTTTTCTTTTTTTTTTTTAACAGGTTCCCATTTGGACTACTTAGGATTCGGTGGGCTACGTCGGATCAACTTTGGATCTATTTTTTTCAAATAAAATAGTTAAAGAGGGCTGGTGTCGGGGAGTGATTATTTAAATAAAAGGTTTTTTTTGTGCAATTTGTTTGTGTTTTTTTTCCATACAATTCCAGTGATAGCAGTGGAGGTGTCAGACAGACACCGCTTCATTACTATTGCTCGGGTTTGGTGTCAGCCAGTGGTGCTTCTTGTTGCCCAAGGCTGACACTAACCCCGTGTCACTATTACCACAGTACCCAACGCACCAGGGGTACTGGGAAGAGCCGGTAACCGTCAGCAGCGGACCCTCTGATGTGAGGGTCTGCTTCTGGAGCAGCTGCAGGCTGGTATTTTTAGAATAAGAAGGGACCAGTATCGATGGTTCTTCCCATTCTAATAGTATCAGGCTGCCGCTGTCGGTTTTACCCTAGCTGGTTATGGGAAATAGGGGGGACCCCACATTTTTTTTCTGAAAATTTATTTATTTAGTGAGAATCTGCACACGGGCATCCACTGTAATGATTACAGGTGGTGCCCTCTTTAGGATTCTCAATAAATAAATGATTTAGAAAAAAAAAGACTTGGTGTCCCTCCATTTTCCATAACCAGCCAAGGTAAATCCGACAGCTTCAGCCTGATAATATCAGAATGGAAAGATCCATTAACACTGGTCCCTCCCTGTTTTGGAGTTAAGAATCCAGCCCTTTTTTTTCAAATCTGACATGTGTCACTTTATCGGGGAATAACTTTTTAATGGTTTTACCTATTCATGTGAATTTGAGACGGTTTTCTTGTGACTCATTGTACTTTAAGTAAGCAATTAATTTTTGTCAAAACAATCCCTGTTTATTTGTGAAAAATATAAAAGTATTCTGAAAATTTGGAAAAATGTTACATTTTCAAGAAAATTTGTAACACTGATTTTTTTAAGGACCAGTCCAGTTCTGATAAGGCTTTGAGGGGCCCTTATGTTATAGACACCCCCATAAATAACTCCATATAAGAAACTGTACCCCTCAAGGTATTCAAAGCAACACTTTGTTAACCATTTAGGTATTTCACAGAAAATAAAGCAATTCAAAATTTCACTTTTCTTGCAGATTTTCAATTTTTATCCATTATTCACTGTAACACGCTAGATGATTATAGGGAAATGCAACTCCCCAGTTTCTGCAGTTTTTAGAGATATCCCATATGTGGCCCTAGTGCACTATTTGACTCGACCACAAGCCTCAGAGAAGGAGGAGCACCTACTAGATATTAGGTTCTCATTTTCATTAGGATATATTTCAGGCACCATTCCAGGTTTGCGGACACCCTAAGGTGCTAGAACTTAAACATAAACTCCCCTAAAAAGACCTAATTTGGAAAACTACACCCCTAAGGAATATAACCAAGGGTGCAGTAGGTATATCAACCTCACAGGTATACTATTTTTTTAACAATAGGTGGTGAAAATAACAAATTTTATTTTTTCCAATGATCTGCAATTTCAGCAGAAAATGTTTAATTTTTACAAGGAATCCTGGAAAGAAAGCACGCCCTAACAGATTAGCTAATTCTTCCAACATTGGTAATACCCTATATGTTGATGTAAACTGCTGTTCGGGCTCATGGCAGGGTGTACAATGGGGAGCGCTATTTGACTTTTGGAACGCAGATTTTGGTGGGTGCCATGTTGCATTTGCAAAGTACTGAACAGGTGAAACCTTCCAGAAGTCACCCTATTTTGAATTCAATAACACTCAGGGATTGTTGAGAAGGTGCTCTCTGTCGTAATTCCTTAGCTGCTGTGATCCCTATTCGTGGCAGTTAAGGGGTTAATTCGCTGGGAACGGAGTGTGTCTCTCCTCCCAGGAGGTGGGTCTTCACTCACCAAAGACTAGTGACATCGTCACACTCTCTCCTTGCTCCCTCCTGAGTAATCATCTTCATTCTGTGTGAGGAGTTGGAGAGAGATGATGTCACAGCTCTGCAGACCCCCTGCAATGGTAACCTTGTAACCAGAACATTTGTATTGGTGAAAACATTTGTACAAACAGCCTGAAATGATGAAACAAATGTGAGAAATATACCCTGCTCTCTCCTCTGTTATCAGGAAGGAGGTAGAGGGGTAGCAGAATGTATGCGGCTGTGTTATATGGGAGGAAGAGTGGATTTAGAAGCTAGAGACTCAGTAATTGCCCAGATCCTTCACATAGAGCTATCACTGGGAGAGGAGCATAAAGAGCTCAGGCAGCTTTCATTACACAGACACATCCAACACCTAGCACAGAAAGCTGGGGGAGACCGTTTCAGTTTCATTTTATATAGCTCAGAGGGGAGTGTGGTCAACCAATCACAGCACAGGGGTGTGTCCCACATAGGGGGCATGTCCTAACCAGGACTGAACTAAATATCAGGCAGCAAATCACAGCAAAGTGGGCGTGGCCCGATCTCCAGGCTTCATATTTAGCTCTAGACACTTAGGGTGACATGTATGATTTTTGGCGCCCAGGTGCCATTTTTTTGCGTGTATTTGTAGCGTAGAATGCACCTGAATCTATGGGCCTGTACTACTGTGGGTCATAGATTTAGCGCTTTCTAGCTACAAAGCGACACTTCTGACTCAGGTAAACCACTTTTAAAGTGGTTTACCTGTTCCAGCAGTAATGGGCCTGGATTTGCCGTACTAAAGCTATAAATGTGTAGCTTCGTACGGTTTTAGTGCGACATGCCTCCAGCATGCCCCTGATATAAGGCGCATTACAAAGTGCCGTGGGTGCTCTGTAAAGCGCTTGATATTGGAGTGCACCTAGTTACAAATAGAGCAAACAGGGCTGTTCTAATTTTTTGGCTAAAAAGATGGCAGACTTCTGGCACTGCCCCGTTCATACATGTCGACCTTAAAGATTAGCTAATAGCTGCTATACAAAATGATTTAGGTAATATAAACAAATTTCAAAAGTGCTTATTTTTACTGTCCCCCACCATTACAAGTATAATCTTGGTAGCGAGAAAAACTCTTTAAGTTAGGAGTCACTTGCCCCTAGAATCCACACCTTACATGTCTTTAGGATAGGCAATTTACATCAAATCGCTGTTTTAAGGCGCTGTGGCATTTGGGTCTCTTCCATACAACTGCATGACATACACTTAGAAGCAGCTGTACAAGGTATTGCAGCCTTGTCTCATTTAACTCTCAAAACCATTAATCTGGAAAACTCAATTTTAAAACATTCTTGTAAAATAATCTCACTGTCAGTTTTAGTCATGAAACACATGATAATACAGAATGCTAAATGGCAAATTGTGGCACTTACTTTCAACTGAGGTGGATCTAACTGCAGCTTTATAACCTACTGGTTATCTTACAGTACATAACTATGAGTTAAAATGCTAAAAATTGGGAGCATTGAGGATTTAAATCTGCAGAGCTTGGTAAAGTCATCAGAGTGCAGCTGACCATGACTTTGTTCACATCTACTGTGTAATTTCTGATTTTCTGTTCCGTCCCAGGAGCAGTAAAGTAAAAATTATAGGGTGCAGGATCTGTTACAACACGTGTACTGCGCCCGAGGGACCCCATTAACATCAGGTTCTGTATTGTTGTTTGCCATTTTATCAAATTTACACCTTATGTGATAGAATGTGTGATGAAAGCTCCAACACAGGTGTGAAAAAAGCTATTTTATTGGGCATCAAAAGGTAGTACCCAAATATGAGTGCCATCCATGGTTATCACTGGCTGGAACTACCGTATATACTCGAGTATAAGCCGAGTTTTTCAGCCCAAAATATGGGCTGTAAAAGCCAATATCGGCTTATACGCGAGTCACTGTCGGCGCTCTGGTGCTGTGATGGCCTGAGCAGCGGCTGGGACACTTCATCTGTACGCGACTCTTCTGGGAGTTGCATACAGCTGAAGATCAAGTTAGCTGACAGTGTCCTGATGCTGCTATGGCCCATGCGCTGTCAGTGATCTGTGCAGCTGTATGCAACTCCTGGGAGCGCATACAGCTTACTCTCCGTCACCCGTCGGTGTCCGGGCACTGCTGGGGATCACTTCGGCTGTATGCGACTCCTAGGAGCGCATACAACCGAAGACTCTATTGCGGAGCAGAGAGTGAGCGCTCCCTGCTCTGCAATAGAACTCTGGATGGCCGCAAGCAGACATGCGGCTGTCCGGAGTCTCCGCACAGGCAGCGCACAATGTCATCACGCTGCCTGCGCGGCCTGATGATATCACCCGGCCTGTGCCAGAAGACGGAGCGCCCGGGAGTCAGAGCAGCGAGGGAGTGAGGTAAGTGCTTGTATTTTTTTTTAAACAGCCCTGCCTATGGGGGACATATATCTGCCTATAACATGGCTATAGGGGAAAATATGTACCTGCCTATAACCTGCCTATACCTGTCTGTAGGGACATATACCTGACTATAACCTGCCTATACAGCCTATAGGGATATATATCTGCCTATAACCTGCCTATAATACCCTATAACCTGCCTATGAGGGGACATATACCTGCCTATGATAGTCTATACCTACCTATAAGGGACATATACCTGCCTTTGGGGGACATATACTTGCCTATACCTGCCTATGGGGGACATATACCTGTCGCGTCCTGCCTATGGTGGACATATACCTGCCTATGGGGGACATTAAACTGCCTATACCTGCCTATGGGGGACATATACCTGCCTATGGGGGACATATACCTGCCTATGGGGGACATTAAACTGCCTATAACCTGCCTACGGGGGACATTAAACTGCCTATACCTGCTCATGGAGGATATAAAACTGCCTATACCTGCTCATGGGGGACATTTTTATTTTTGAAATTTACCAGTAGCCACTGCATTTTCCACCCTACGCTTATACTTAAGTCAATAAGGCTATGTTCACACGGCTTATTTGGGGACAGATTTAAGCTAATTTGGGGACAGATTTAAGCCCGTAATTCTCGCCGTATTTTGCGAATTACGGGTGAAATCCGTCCCAGTCATTACAGTAATCCACAGTTCTCATAGAGAACTATGGATTCCGTCTCCTCTTCCCACTCGCGGAGTAAGTGACATGTCAATTATTCAAGACAGCATACGCGCCGTGGGTAATGAATGTCTATTTTGCCAGCGAGCTGCCCCCCCCCGCCCCCGCTCCGGAGCACACGGCGTAATTGCGGGCGAAATCCGTCCCGCAATTATGCTGTGAATAAGCCGTGTGAACATAGCCTATGTCTTCCCAGTTTTTTGTGGCAAAAGTAGGTGCCTCGGCTTATACTCGGGTCGGCTTATATTCGAGAATACACGGTAAATACAGTTGGTGGCTAGCACCTTAGTCCAAGGGGCATAAAAGGATTGTGTCACAATTTAAGAAGGGAAATAAGCAGTTGTCAGTTAATTAATATATTTCCAAAAGGAATAAAAGAGGTAAAAGATGACCCTGTATAACACTATGCCCCCAAAACCATACTCCTTTTTTCCCACTTTGACTGATTTTTAGTGATAAAGATGACAACTCTACCAACCTAGGTTGGTATGGTACAATCTGGGAAAAATTGTGCCATTCTAAAGTGGATTGTCAGCAGGCACTGCTTGTTTATCAGTGTCTACCAACAGAAGATGAATTACATAGAAACACTATGTATATGACAGTGAGATTCTGGAGGTTTCCATTCACCCTGGACTCTCCCAGTCCAATGCCCATCATAGTGAATGTGAGATATCCTTAAACTCTTACATTAAAGAGAACCTGTCGCACAGATTATGCCCCCATTACTGAGGGCAGCACAAGCCAGTGTCAGACATGTTGTTCCCAGCGCTGTGTCCCTTATTCTGTAAGATTCTGTAGTTTTAGAGCATTTAATGCTCAAATCTGGCAGTTTTCAGCCAGAAAAGACTCCAGCGTCTTTATGGCAGGTATTAGCCCCACCCACCTAATATTAGCCCTGCCCACCTGGCGGTTATTCACATGTTTCTACCTATTCAATGTAATTGGTTAATCAATTGTGAGGTGGGCGGGGCTAGCATCAGGTGGGCGGGTCATGAAAAAACAGACTCTTTTCATTACTCTTTTCTGGCTGAACAACTGAAGATTTGAGCATTAAATACTCTAAAACTTCTACACCTTACAGAATAAGGCTATGTTCACATGGCTTAACTGCGGGACGTAATTACGTCCCGCAATTACGCCGTGTGGCCGGGGGCGGGGCGGGGGGGAGGGAGCGGGGGGGCCGGCACTTCGCCGGCCCATTGACAATCATTACCAGCGGCGTATACGCGCCGCTGGTAATTCACATGTCACTTATCTGACATGGAGGAGACGTAATCCATAGTTCTCTATGAGAACTGTGGATTACCGTAATGACTGGGCCGTTTTCAGCCCGTAATTTGCGCACTTCGGCGAGTAATTACGGACCGAAATACGGCCCATTTTAAGCCGAGTGAACATAGCCTGAGGGACACAGAGCTGGAAACAGCATATCTGTCACTAGCTGGTGCTGCCCTCAGCAAGGGGGGGCATAATCTATGTGACAGGTTCTTTAAATGTATACTGTATCTCACAAAAGTGAAATACATTTCTGTAAATATTGTATTACAGTTGACACCAGAAGTTTACATACACTATATAAAGAGACACATATGCATGTTTTTCTCAGTATCGGACATGAAATCAGAATAAACCTTACCCATTTAGGTCCATTAGGATTACTAAAATTATTTATATTTGCCAAATGCCAGTGTTGGGGTTCAGGGGTACACCGCGTGACTACTGCTGTCCAAATTGAACACTGATTGCCGGCATGAAGAAATGACACCAGACACAGAGAGCTGGTATGAGTTCCTTCTCAGTGCGAAGCAAAACCCCAGAAGAGGGGCCCTTTTTTATTCCCAAATACAAGGGGATTTTTCAAACGGGGCTTGGGGGCCGGGGAAAAATTTTTCCTTTGTTTTTTGGGCAGTTTTCAGGTTTGTGGCACTAGTTGTTTGGTTTTCTCCGATATGGTAAAGGTTTTCCCCCCCAGGTCCATGCTGGCACATGGGGGGGGAGGGGTTCCGGAGCAGGCCCCATCTTGGATTATCTGTGCTTTCATTTTAAGCTTAAAGGTGTAATAATTTTTTTTGCCCAAAAAATTTTATTAAAAAAGCCTAGAAAAAATATTTTTCCCCCCTCACAATCCCCCTAAAACATTAAAACCCCTCGACCCTGGGGTTTGTTTTCACATTGTTTTTTCCCCCTAATCGGAAATCACCTGTGCCGGGCCAAAGCGGGCGGGAAAAGGGATGGGGGATGCTTCACCAGGTTTTGAGACAAACCACTCCTTGCGAGTGCCCCCCCTTTGTAGGGGGTTTTCCCCCACCCCGGGACGGGCCCCCCTTTTTTTTTCCCCTTTTTTAAACTTTCGGGAACCTAAATTTTGGGTAAAGAATTAGGGTTTTCTCGGGGGGGCTATTTTTGGGTCTCGGCATTAAGCATGTTGTCTCCCCTGTTAAAAAGGAAAAAAGTTGGATTTTAATTTTTCAATACTTTTTTGTTAAAATTCTTTTTTATGAAAGGGGAAAAATAACAAGGAAAATTCACTGCCTCAGTATCAGAACTTTTAACTATGGCATGCCTACTTGAGCCCAACCACTTCTGCCAACCGACATCCCCCCCAAAATAACTGCCCCAGGGGGTCCTTCACCCCAAGTTTCTTCCCACCCCTTTTGGGGACGGGATCCCCAATTTTTTGGGTAAAGGGCCATCGTCCCCTTTCCCAGTGGGCCATTATTTTCTGGAATATATTTTCCCAACATTTTTCCCCCAAAATTTTTTTGGGAAAACCACCTCCTTTTTCTGCTAAAATCATGCCCCAAACCCTTTCTATTCTGGAACGCCCCAGGGTAAGGTGGGCCCAAGTTGGTTGGTTTAGACCCTGGGGGAGCATCCCAAGAGTAATTAATAAACCTTTTGTTGGTTTTTAAAAAAAGGAAATTTAATCCGTCAACATTTTCATTAATGACCACATGGGGCATAAAAAATAAAGGAAAACCCCCCTGCTTCACTTGGTCACCCCCTTTTTAAATTTTTGGGGACCCCCCTTGGGACACCTATGGAAATCTATGTATATGTGGGGGGTCAAAACTGCCACCCGGGGCCCTCCCTTTTGGTATCTGCTATGTGAGTTATTTTTCAAATGCCAAAGGGTCCTTGGATTGGACAGTATGGGGAAAAGGCATAAATTAATTTTGTGGGGCATCATTGCCCCTTTCCAGTTACTCTCTAACCGCTCCTCAGCTGACCTTTCCCCAAAAAAATTTCCAATGGGTTTGCCCTGCAAAGGGAAAGGGGGCCCTGATTCTAAATTTTTGGGAGAAATTCCAGGGGAACGAAATTGGCAAAAAACCTTCACAAATTTTCCCCTATAAATCTTTAAAGATTTTGGCTCGTAAAAAGTGAAATTTCCCCGGGGATAGATTGTGGTCCCTTTCCCCCGGGTTTTTTGGGGTCTTGGAAAACTAGGGGATCCCAAACCCTTTCCCAAATTTTTCACGGGCCTGGGTTTGTAGGGGTGTTAGTAAAAAAACTCAAAAAAACACTCTTTTTCATTTGACGGGGATGTTAGGGGTACTGTCCCCAGATGGGGTTTTGGCCCTAGCACTTACATAAAAAATTAGTTTTATTTTGGCTTTGGGCATTTAACTTTACCCCATTCCACCCGGGCATCTTTTTATTAAAACCCTGTTTCCATTGCCAGGGGTGCCCTTAAAAAGGGGGGATTTGCCAGGGCCACCATCTGTTTGAATGTTTGGATTTTGGGACCCCAAAAGGTTTTTTTTGGGCTCCGAGGGTTTTTGGACTTTTTTTCTGGACCCCGCGCCCACGGGGAAAGCCCCCATATCTTCTAGCTTGAAATTTACCAGAGGGGAAAAAACCAAAAACTTTCCCCCAAATGTAAATGTACCACCCACATAGGTTTTTGCATTGGGGTTTGGGGGTGTTTCGATATTGGGGAACCCAATGGATTGCAAGTCCTTTTATAACCACAATTTTTCCCCCAGTTTTTTGCCTAGTAAAGTAAATTCTGGGTGAGAAGGGATCTTTTTTTGGGAAATTTTTTTTCCCGGGTTCAGTGCCGGTTGAGGCCCGGGAAATCCCTGTTCCCCTGTTTTTCCTTTTCCTGGGCTGTCCAAGACTGAAACCCTTTCATCCCCCCCTTCCCCGGGTCACCAGATATTTTTGTTCCCCTTCCTTCAACGGGTGGGCCCTTCCCCAAATCGGGTGAACCCTAAACCAAAAAAAAAAAAAAAAACTAAAAAAAAAAAAAAAAAAAAAAAAAAAAAAAAAAAAAAAAAAAAAAAAAAAAAAAAAAAAAAAAAAAAAAAAAAAAAAAAAAAAAAAAAAAAAAAAAAAAAAAAAATAAAAAAAACAAAAAAAAAAAAAAAAATAAAAAAAAAAAAATAAATTTAAAAAAAAAAAAACCTTTGGACAATACAACAGTAATAAAATGTATTGTGGCAAACTTGGGCACTTAAAGAATTATCCCAAAAGGTGGTTCCCCATTATCCGGTAAAATGGCACTTAAAGGATTCTGTAACTGTGCCCAGGGTAACAAAAAAAGGGGAATTCGGGCCCACATAGGAGGAGCCCTTTTTTTCCCAATTTCGACCCCATGGATCCATGTCCCTTTTTCCCTTCAACTTTAAAGTTTGAAAGGAGGGGTTAAAAAAGGGAATTTAAAAAAGGGGGCCGTCAAACCCGGGGCCCCAAGGATTCTCTCACGTGTTTTCTTCACCAGTACGTAGTCCCCTTTGGTTGAATAGAGGGGACAACCGGGACCCGGGTTTGGAGGGGGAAAAAAAAGGAAAAAGAGACAAAAAGCCGTGGTTTTACTTCCAATTCTTTACACAGAGAGATCAAAAAATTCAAAAAGGGACTATAAATTTCCCAAATTAACTTTTTTGGGGAAAGGGGTACCCCCCCCCCCCCTTTTTCCGGGGGCCCCCCAAAGAGTTTTTCCCATAGGGGGAAAGCCCAAAGGGGGTTTTGTCTTGGGGTGTTTTCTTACGGAGTAAAAGCTCTTTTGGGAAAAAAATTTCTCGGGCCCGGGGGAAAGGAACCTCTCTAAAGCTTTGAGGATTTTTTTTTTTCAAGGGGGAAGTTCATTCTTAAACCCTTTCCCCCACTACCCCTGGGGATGATAGGGGGGTGAAAGACCTGGCCCGGCCCCCACCATCTTCCACAAAGTTTTTGGGTTATTTTTTTGCTGTGAATCCGGCCCGGGGTCACTCCCCCCATTTCCCGGGACTCCAAAACAAAAATTTTTAAAGTTTTTTTGGGGAATTTTCCATGTTTAGAAGTGGGGTATGCTTCGGGCCAACCCGGAAAGAACATACCCACCACCCCAAATGCAAAATGAAAAGCGTCCTTGTTTTTTGGGAAATTTGGATGTGGTCAATTTAAAACCCTTTTGGAAAGGTTTGGGGGTTTGGCTAAATGCTTATTTGGCACTGCCCTTCAGTCCGGCCGGGGTTGGGGTTTTGGGGCAAATCTTGAGCTCTTGGTGTATTTAGCTGCCTATTTGGAAAAAACCCTGGGGCCACAAGAGTTTATTCCCCGGAACCTGCCCTTTTTGGCCCTTTCCCCTATATTAATCCCATGCGCCCTTTGGGGCCCCACTGCTTGGTTTAGGGGCGGGGGGGAAAGACAAAACCCTAGTTCCCAAACTCCATACCCACCGGGGGTGCAAACAGTTCGTTTGAGTCCTTTCTTGCTCCCTTTCCCTTTTCTTTTTTCCCCGGGGTCATCCTCAAAAATTTGAAAAGGTTTTTATCCCTGCCTTTTTCCATTACTCCCCCTTTTTTTTTCCGGGGACTTCAAAAGGTCCCTGTTTTCTTGGTTTGACTCTTGCATTACAAACAAAACCTGTTTCCTCTCCCCGGGCGGTTTTTTTGTGCGCCCATTTAGCTGTTTTTTTCTCCCAGGGGTTATTTTTGCCCCCCTCTGAGCCCCAGCTTACCATGTGCTTTCATTTTAAATTTGATTGCAAACTTGTTGGGGGAGGGTTAGTGCCTCCAGGAGTTTCCCTGAACCTATTTTTGCATTCTTGTTTGGGAATCCCAGGGCCCTTTTCTACCCCCTTTGGGGCTGCCCAGGGGGGGGCCAAAAAATAAATTTTAAATCCCAAAATGCATATCTTGATTCAGTATAAATTTTTTTGGGCCTGTTTTCTCCTTTACATGTCTGCAGCCCGTCAGGGCTTGATCATTTTTTGGGTGCTGATACTTGTGGGGGGGATTTGGCCCCCCCCCAGAAACAACAGTTTTTTGGGGATGTCACAGCATATCCAGTATGAAACCCCCTTTGGGTTCATCAGAAAATCTAGACCATCATTTGAATGGGCAAAATTGTCGGGTTTATCAATTGGGGGTTTCAAAAATTTTTTTGGGGGAATGTAACACCTCTTGTTTCCATGACTTAAAGGAAATTCATGAATAAAGGGGCATCTGGGTCATCATCATCACGGGGTAGTGGAGGAAATTGGGGAAGTCAGGGGCCCTCCGGGGCCCTATTTCCCCCCCTTTTTAGAGAGGAAAGCAGGTTGGCGGGGTTGAGAACGTTTGGCATTTTTTGAAAACTTTAATTTTTGGAAAAAAGTAGAAGGGAGAAAGGGAGACGCTTTTGGGCGTTGTTTTTGAAAAAATTTTTTTGCTGACTTAGATTTAAATATGGCTTTAAAATCAGGGGAGGTGCCGGATGGTAACTGGGGTCCCAAAATAATATCAGAAGTCTTACCCAAAAAGGGGCTTGAGCGGGCGGGAACCCTCAGACAAAATGGGGCCTCGGGCCCACTGGGGAAAATTGGCCCGGTTTTGGGGGGGGCCGGACCCCTGAAGGTGCCCCGACAATTCAGGGGACAAATAAAGTAAAAGGGTTGGGGAAAATTGGGAAAATCCCGGGAGCGCTGGGGCACTGACAACGATTTTTTTTCAGACTTCAACTCCATCATCCACCTAAAGGAAAAAAAGGTTTGGGGTTTTGATACCAGAATGGATTTTCGGGGGCTTATAAAAAGGTTCCATGGGGCCCCTGAAGCTTTTTGGGGAAATCCATTGTCTACAGTAAGTCCCCATCCAAAAAAAAGCTTGTAATTTGTTTTTTCCACGGGGTTGTTGGGAGGGTCCCCTGATGGGAAAATTTTTGCGGCCCTTCTGGAGGTGTTTTGCAACCTTAAAAATGCAGTGGCCGAGAAAATGATTTGGGATTTTACGCCCGGGGGAGTTTCTTCTTAGAAACTTTAGGTTTGATTGAGGCCCAAATTTTTATTAAAAGACAAAAAAATTATTTTTGCAAGCTTGAGGGGGCCTTCACAGCCCCAGTAAAAGGTCACCCACAAATTGGGGGGAGGTTAACTTTTGGATGGCCCAACCCTCCTTTGGCATCAACAGGTTTGTAGGGCTTGAAAAAAGTGGTTGGGAGAGTTTTGGGACCCCCCTGAGGCATCACACCCCGGGTTATTTTTTGGCCTCTGTATGTAAAAGAAAATAAGAAATTAAACCTTTCCCGAGGGAAAGGGGGGAACGCTAAAAAAGGCATTTGCGAGGTCCACACAAAAATGGGTAGGAGGGAAAGGGGGAAAGGGGTGAGTAGAGTGTGGGGAAATTTTGGGGCAATCGGGGTCTCCAGAATTGGGGGCCCTTATTACAGCTCTAATTTCCTTTAAACCTTCTGATTTTTTCCCCTTTTTCACCTGGGGGGGGTTTCTTCCTCACAGGAAACAGTGGGGGTGTTTTTCAGGCGAGATACAAAGGGTTAAGGGCCCCCCTTTTGAGGAGTGTTTGAGTTTTTCTTGTGGGAGGCCCTTTTTGCAAAGGGTTGAGCGGGGACTGTGGTACACGAGGGGTTGGGAGCCTCTGGTTTTTTAGAAAAACCTTCACTGGAAGGGACGGGGGTGTCCCCAAATATCATGGGCCCCTTTTGGGCCACAACAGTGTCTGGTAGTGGTTAGCAAAAGTAGTAAAGGGATAGTGAAAATAGTCCCAATGGAGAAATATTTAATCATTAGGGGGAAACTAGTGAGAAAAAAGGATTCTCATTTGAAAAGGGGGAAGGTAGGTTTCCCAAAGATTCCAAACTTCCCATAACAAAAAAGTGCTTTAAATTTTCTGTTTGAAGGGGCCGCTCCCCAGTAAATTAAGTGGAAAAGGGTTTGGGGAAACTATGAACCCGCCAAAAAAACATCCTGGTGTGGGCCTTTGAGGGGGTTGGAATTTGGGAAGTTTTGATGAAGTAGGCCCTTTCCCCTCAACTCAAAAACAGGAGAATTTAATACAAAGATGAGAGATCTTTAAAAAGGGAAAAAGGGCTTTTTTCCCTGAAAACTGACCTGGTTTCAAAACCCCTGTCAATAGAAATGGTAAGGGCTTATCTGCCCCAAAACAAATTTAAACAGTAAGGGCAGGTTTCCCCCTTTTTGTTAGTGAAAGGGAGAATTTGAGTGGGAGGTGGTGGCACGGGGTTGCCATTATCCTATGGTCATATTGAATTTCACTGGAAGGGGGAGACTTTTAAAGCATTTGTGGGGATATTTTGGTAGGGGCCCCCCAGGGGGGTTGTTTCGGGGCCCTTGGGTTTTGGGAAATTCTGGATCTGCAGTTTCTCTTTATTTGTCCCTCCCTTTTCCCCCTTGGGAAAAACGGGAGCGGCCCTGCGGTGGGGATTTCCCGATGGGTTTGGGTTTTGGGCCCCAAAATGGGGGGCCCTGGGCCCAATTTTCCCGGTGGCCCCGGGGGTTTTTCCCCTTTTCCCCAAAAAAAGAAAAGGGGAAAGGTGGCCTTCCCGAAGAGGAGGGACATATAAATTGTGGGGGGGAGGACAAAGGGGGCCCCAGGGAGGGGGGTGTTGAAACCCTGATAGGTTTAAAATCATCTTCAAACTTGGAGGACGTTGATTTTGGGGAATTTCTTTGATCCGCTTTGGCCCGGGTTTTTCCTTTTCCCGGGCCTTTTTCAAAAAAGCAGGGCTTTCCTAGGGTCCATAACCAAATATTTTGGGCTCCCTTCCCCCGTTTCTTTTTAATATCTTTCCCCTTTTGGGCCCTTAACAAAAGATGTGACTAGGAGGGTCTGTTGAATCTTAACTCTTTGGGAACAAAACCTTGATTTGCAAAAAAGGGGAAAGTATCCTTTTATAAAAAATTCTCAACAGACCCCCTTTATCTTGGTGGAATCAGAGAAACTTGAATTTAACTTTCAGGGCAGGCGGGCAAGTGCCCTTTTTTCAATTTTCGAAAAGAATTCATCACCAGAGTGGGATTCCCCCAGGGGCCTTTATCTTTGGTTCCCTTCAGAATTTAACTTGTATTTTCGGCCCCGAAACCATCCCCGGCCTTAATGCTGGGGAATGGGGAAATCAATCTTTCCCCTTTTTGGGGGAGTTTTTTGTTGTACTTGCCCGAAAACCTCCTTAAAAAGGCCCTTGGGTGTTTTTCCCCGGGGGTGGTAGTTGGCTGGGCAATCTGGTTTACTTGGGGTTGGGGTAAAGGATACATACTTGGTTTTCCCTTTTTTCTTTGCCCTTTATATTTTTTTCTAAAACCCCAACTGGGGGGGTTGGTGGAAGGGAAGGGTTTGGGGTTTATCCTCCTTGGGGGATTATTTCCTGTGTTGGCTCTGTGGTTAAATCCCTTGAAGCAAACACTGGGGTCTTGGGGTCAAATTTTCCCCCAAGGGCGGGTCTGCAAGGCATTGCTTTTTGGGGGATGGAAGGGTATTTTTGAGCTTTTTCAGCTGGTGTAGGCTTGGGCTGTAACCTGGGGTTTCCTTTGGGAACAACTCTTCTGGGAAATTTTGGATAGGGGTTTATTAATTTGGGTGGAGGGTTTGGGGCCCTGAAGGGGGGTTTTTGAATGGCTTCTGCCAAAAGCCGCCACTGTGGGGGGTTCATTCACAAGGACCCGGGTTTCCTCAAGTGATGATATTGGTTTGGGTGTTCTAATAAGGGGCCCGAACCATTGTTTGACCAGGGGGCTGGACCCGGGAAAAACCCTGGGGGCCAGCACTATGGCTGGTAAGGCCAGACTTTTAAGTTCTTTTGTTTTGCCAGAGCAAGGATTCTAAAAAGTTCTGAAGCCAAATTGGGAAAAACATTTATTATGCCTTTTGCAAAATCATATACGGACCCACAGCGGAATAATAAATTGGGAAGGGGGGAAATTTCCTGGGGCCGGTGGGGGGCAAGTTTTGGTGGGGGGAGTAAAGGGCCAGGGTCTCTATGATGCGGGCACTGTCATGCTAATTTAAAACCCCCCCGGCTAGGATATGTCCCCTGGGGAGGCCCCCCCCCTTTTTTCGTTTGTTTTTTGTTGGGTGCATTCACTATGGCCCCAAACACGGAGGGTTTCTTTCAAAAGGGGCCCGGGTACAGTACCGGGTTTATTGGGCCCGATGGGGGGGGTTTAACCTGGGGATCCCAGGTCCCGGGGTCTATCTTTTATTTACAAAGTGGTTTTCCCCACGTGATGCAGGGGTCCCCGGTTCTTTGGGAAACCCGGGCCTGGGGTAGGGGAGGGGATTCCTTTACCCAACTCCCCCAAGGTGGACCAAACTGGGTTCATTTTTTTATTCAACCCCCCCTTTCCTTAATTGTCTCATCCGATTACCCGGGAAAACAGGAAATATTAATGAGGAATTTTCCTTAAAGTGAATGGAAAAAAAGGGGGTCACTTGACCTTTGGTACAAGTACGTACCTTCCGCAGTTTAAATAAAAATGGTTTTGAGGTGTAATCAAGAAAGGCCCCCCGGGAGATGAAAAAGGGGTGTAATAGGGGGACTAATTCCGGAAGGGGGAGCGGGGAATTTTTAACACCAGGCATTGGGGTGTAGGGGGGGGTGGCCTTGGTGGGGGGAAGGGACAGGATCAGATGGGGCTTATCAGGGGGGAAAAAGGAAATGAAGGGAGTTGTGGGAGTGAGAGGGGTTAGTGGGGGGGACAGGGGGCACTGGGGAAAATTTTGGTTTACAGGGAAGGGGGCAGGATTTGGAATCCTCTGCCACATGCCAAAACAATCCCCAGCAAAGGGGGGGGATTTTTGCTGGCCACAACTGGGACACCCCAGCAAATTAGAATACTCCATTATAAGGTGGTTGGGGCATTTTGTTTGGGGAACAATACTTATAACCCAAAAACATTTCCTTTTTTATCCCTACATTCAGCCCCAGCCCCCCCTTCTTTTGATATCTCTTTTACTGTCTTTTTCCAAGCAAAGCAGCATCTAAAAAATTTTCTAATCCGTTTTTTAAGCCCCAATTGAGGTTTAAGTCAACCCCTTTGGGTGAAAACCCCCACATGTTTTATTAAAATTTTTAAAACCCTTTTCTACATGTTTTTTTCCTTCTTTCTCGACACTAGGCCTGCGGCTGACTGAGCCCCCAAAAAGGGCCGTCTTTTCCCCCTCAAAAAACTTGAGGAACCAAAAACAAAATCCCCCCTATTTTGGAATTTTGACGCACACCCTACTAGCGTACCCCCTTTCAAACTAACCCCGGTTTTCGGGGGTCCCCTTTCAAGGGAATTTTTTCCCCCCTCTGCAATTTGGGGCCGTCCTTTATTTTAGCTAGAGTCTTGTCTATCGCAAAAGTCCCAAAAACCCCCTCTGTGTATCCAATCTCGTAGAACTTCCCCTAGTCTGCAACCCCAAAATTTTGCTTCACTAGCTAAAATTTCCCAAATCATTTTTCCTATTTTGAAAATGACAGAAACAAGCCCAATCTAGGGAGGGAATTTTTAAAAATTTAAAACCCCCCTTGGGCAGTCCTTGTCCGCAGGGTCTACCAAAATGATACACAGAATTTGTCAGGCAGGCCCCGGCAAACTGGGGTCGGTTTTTAGACAGTAAAAGGTGGGAACCCCTTTTGCGGGCCGACCCGAAACCCCGGGGGTGACCCGAAAACACCCCCACCCAAAATGGACCCGTCCAAAAAAACAGGCCCAACCCACAGATTTAAAAGGAAAAAAACCCGCGACTTTTTGGTTTTCAAGTGGAGAATTTACCCCTTTTCCCCTTTTGGCAGTCCAAGGTTTAAACCTAGTTTTTCACCGTCCCGGTCCCTCAAGGAAAAGGTTTCCGGGCTGATTTCTGCCCCGCCCTATGGGGGCCCCAAAAGTTGGGGTTAAGGGGGACACGGTTGGGCTACTGCTGTCCAAATTGAACCCCGATTGCCGGGATGAAGAAATACACCAGACACAGGAGGGGGTAAAGGAAATTCCTTTTCATTTCGAAGCAAACCCCGAAGAGGGGCCCTTTTATTGCAATAAAAGGGTTTTTTTAAAAACGGGCTTCGGGGCGGGGCAAAGTTGCTTTTTTTCTTGCAGCCCTTCGGGAATGGGGCCAAGGTTGATTGGTTCTCCAGAAAAGGTCATTTTTCCCAAACCCGGCCCCGGGCGGCACGGGGGGGGGAGTGGCCCAAACCCACCCCCCACCCTTGGGAAACTGGGGGCTGTTCACAAACAAAATATGTGTAATAAGGGTTTTGCCCACAAACTTCATTACAAAAGCACTAAAAAATAAAATTTTTTCCCCTAAAACACCAGAAAAAAATGAGAGAGGAGGAAAATTTTTTTTAACCCCTAAAGGGACTGCCACGGTGTAGCAAAAGGGGTTTACAAACCTCCAAAAGTACCCACTTTTTCCCAAAAGAGTCCCAAAAAACCCAAATTTAAAAACCCCCAACAAGAACAATAAAAAAATTTCCCAAAACCAGAGGGGGTTTTGGTTCCACACACCCCACGTTTTTTCCAAAAAATTTCATTAAAAGGCCTGACTCTAATAAGAAAAAACAAATAAGATGCTGCAGATGAAGGACCGCCCCGGGCCGACGTCTTTTGCAAAAATTTGGGGGCTTGGGGGCCGCTCCCCGCACCCTGCTGAGAACAAGCTGTACTAAAAACATGACCGCAGCATAATCAAAGGGGAAACCTTTCCTCGCTTTTTCAGGTGATCGGACCCCCGGGGTTAACCCGGCAAAACCCCGGGTGAAGGGCTGCACATCCCCCCTAGGGAACCTAAAGTAGCCCCCGGGGCTGTTTGTGTAAGAACCAGCGACAGGGAAATTTAAATTATTAGCAATATGAATATACAAATAATTACTAAGTGAAAAAAAATAAAAAAATAAAAATAAATATTTAGAAAAAAAAAATTTGTTTAAACTTCTAAAAATCGGGGGGAAAAAGTTAAAAAATTTTTGATCAAAAAATTGAACCGAGTCCAAATTTTTTTTCATGTATAAATAATAGCAAAAATTTGCTCTTTGGGGATTTTCCACGAAAATTTTAATTTCCCTTTTTTGCAGTAGTGTGCCGCAAAACATTGGAGTGGGTTGGGGTGTTTACATGTAAAAAATAAAAAATATATTTTATCCCCGCACCCGCCATCACCCGGTTTCGCAAAAACTTTTTTTTCGAAATTTTTTTTTTGTGCAGAACCATACTTTATTTTTTGGTGTAGGTTGATTTTAACCTATAGGGGAAGGGAAAGGGGGTCCCCTCCTTTTTTGGGTTTCTGCACCCCCCACTCCCCACAGGCTGTCATAAGAAGTGCAGCTTGCAAGTCGGTTTGTTTTTTTCTTATTTTTTTCTCTCTGTAAAATGGAGGTGGGTTGACCCAGTGAGGGGCCTAATTTGGGGCTCTATTGAGAGGTAAGGATAGTGTAGGACTCCGTTTTTAACCCACTTAAAAAATCGGGCAGCTTAAACATTTTTTGATCAAAAAAATGTGAACCAAGAGTCCAAATTTTTTTCATTTTAAAAGTTTAGAAATAAATGCTTCTTTAGGGTTTTTCCACGTAATGTTTTGCCCTTTTTGCAAAAGTGGGGCCGCGGGACAGTGGGTGCGTGTGTACATGAAATATAAAAATATATGTGTGAGCCGCACCCCGCCATGGCACCCATTTTTGCATACTTTTTTTCAAAAATTTGGTTTTTGGGTGCAAACCAAACTTTTTTTTTTGGGTGATTTATTTTAACCTATAGGGGAAAGGGAAGGGGGTGCCCCCCTTTTTTTGAGTTTCTGCACCCGCCCACTCTAAAGGGCCTGTCAAAAAGAATGCCTTGCAAGCTGGTGTGTTTTCTTTTTTTTTCTCTCTGTATAATGGAGGTCGGTTACCTAGTGAGGGGCCCCGTAAATTTGGCTCTTTTGAGAGGTAAGGATATGGGGGACGGCCCGTTTTTGAGATCACGTTAAAAGCGGGGCACTTAAACATCTTTTGATAAAAAATATTTTGAACCGGAGTCTCAAATTTTTTTCATGATAAAGATAGCAAAAATTGCTTTTTTGGGAAATTTCCCTAATGTTTTGCCCTTTTTGCAGTATGTCCCGTTGACAGGGGTTGGCGGGGAACATTAAAAATATATATATTTGTCCCCGCAGTCCTGCCATGGCACCCGGGTTTTGCATACGTTTTTTCAGAAATGTTTTTTTGGGGAAGAACCAAAACTTTATTTTTGGGTGTATTTTGTTTTTAAACCCCAAAAGGAAGGAAGGGGTGCCCCTTTTTGGGTTTCTGAAACCCGCCCACTTTTCACGGGTTTTTCCCTAAAAGTGCGCTTGCAAGTCTGGGGGTTTTCTTATTTTTTTCTCTCTGTATAATGGAGGTGGGTTTTCCCCCATGAGAGGCCGTGAATTGGCCAAATTGAGAGGAAAGGGATATTTAAGGACTCCCCAAAATTTTGAAAACAGGGTTGAAAGCCCGGGGCACTTAAACATTTTTTAAAATCATAAAAGTGAACCGAGAGTCTAAAAGTTTTTCATGTATGATAGAAGCTTAAATGCTTCTTTGGGGATTTCCACGAAATGTATTGCCTTTTTTGAAAATTTTGCCGCTGAAAAGTGGTGTCCCGTGGGTACATGTATAAATATATATTGGTGGCCGCAGCCCTCCCAAAGGGGCACCCAAGTTGCATACTTTTTTTTCCAAAAAATTTTTTTGTCAAAACCATACTTTTAATTTTTGGTGTTTTTTGTTTTTAAACCTATATGGAAAGGGGGGGTGCCTCCTTTTGGGGTTTCTGCCCCCGCCCATTTCTCCGGGCGTCAAAAGAAGTGCACTTCCCAATTTCCTGGTGTGTTTTTTTATTTTTTTCCTTGTAAATGGAGGTGGGTTGACCCATGAGAGGCCGTAATTGGGCCTTTTAAAGAAGGTAAGGAATGTGGGACGGGCCCGATTTTGAGTTTCACGTTGAAAGTCGGGGCAGCAAAAAACCATCTTTTGATCAAAATATTGAACCAAGAGTCTCAAAGGTTTTTTCATGTAGATAGATAGCAAAATGCTTTTTTAGGATTTTTTCCACTTTAATGAAATTGCCCTTTTTGCATTTAGGTCCGCTGACAGGGGTTTGGGGCGGTGTGTCCCTGTATATATATATATTTTGTAGCCCCAGCCCTCCCCAGGGGCACCCGGGTTTTTGCATACTTTTTTTCAAAAAAGGGTTTTTGTGCAAAACCATACGTTAATATTTGGTGAAATTTGTTTTTTAAACCAAAATTTTGGAAAGGGGAAGGGGGTTGCCTCCATTTTTTTTTTCTGCACCCGCCCACTCTCACAGGCGTCAAAAGAAGTGCAGCCTTGAAATTTCCGGTTTTTTTTCTTATTTTTTTTTTTCTCTTTTAAAATTTGGGGTTTGGGTTTTTGACCTAGGAGACCCGGGAAATTTGGCTCTATTAAAGGGGTTTAAAGGATAGTGTGGACGCCCTTTTTGAGATCACTTTTGAAAGTCGGGGGGCACTTAAACATTTTTTGACAAAATAAGAACCCGGGAGAGTCTCAAATTTTTTTTCAGTATAAATAGATAGAAATAAATCTTCTTTGGGGATTTCCACGTAATTATTCCTTTTTTTTGCAGTAGGTGCCTTGACAGGTTTTCTGGTACATGTAAAATTAAAAATATTTTAATTTGCCGCAGTCCTGCCAGGGGCCACCGGGTTTTGCATACGTTTTTTCAAAAAATTTTTTTGTGCGGGAACCCAAATAGGGTATTTTTGGGGAAATGTTTTTTTTAAAACCTATAGGGGAAGGAAGGGGTTCCCCTTTTTGGGGTTTTTCTGCACCCGCCCACTCTCACAGGCTGTCATAAAATGCACTTGCAAGTCGGGGGGTTTTTTTTCTTTTTTTTTTCTCTCTTAAAATTTGGGGGTTTTGGGGGTTAAACCCATTGAAAAGGCCCCCGTAAATTTGGGCTCTTTTGAGGGGGAAATAGTGGGAAACTGCCGATTTTAAAGATCACGTTGAAAGTCTGGCAGTTTTAAAAAATCTTTTGATAAATAAATGTGAACCAAGGGGTCTCAAATTTTTTTTCAGTATGATAATAGAAAAAAGCTTTTTTAGGGATTTCCATTTAAAGGGTATTCCCTTTTTTTGGCAGTAGTGTGCCGCGGACAGTGGGGGGTGCTGTGTACATGTATATATTTATTTGTGTGCCGAGCCCCCCAGGGCACCCAAGTTTGCAAAAAACTTTTTTTCAGAAATTTTTTTTGGCAGAACCATACTTTATTTTTTGGGAAATTTTGTTTTAAAACCTATAGGGAAAAAGGGGGCCCCTTTTTGGGGTTTCTGCACCCCCCACCTCCCCGGCTTTTCATAAAAGTGCGGGCTTGAAAAGTCTGGTTGGTTTTTTTTTTTTTTCTCTCTGTATAATGGAGGGGTTTGACCCGGGGAAAGGGGCCGGAATTGGCTCTATTGGAGGTAAGGATAGGGGAAAAGGACTGCCCTTTTTTGTGATCACGTTAAAATTGGGTGGGCATTTTTAAACATCTTTTATAAAAAATATTGAACCAGGACACGGACGGGGCGTGGCCTGAGCAGGGGATGTGAACAGTCGCAGGGTGTAAGATCTCCTAGCTTGATCTCCGTTTTGCGGCCCAACTAAACCCGATAACTGAGACAAACAATCCTTGGACCCACCTGCTGAAACCCCTCGGATCAAGAGCTACAATTTGACACCAGAACCAGCTTGCCAGCTGCCATACAACTCAAGATCTGAGCTAAACTCTCTAGCCCGCGGAGTGGCAGAAGCAGGCAACGCTGTCTTGTCCCTGCAAGCTTAAAGCCTGTACGCCATTACAGCGACTGCACGGCAGATATCTCTGCCCTCATAAGGGGTTAACCATCCTGGATATTCTCCCGACACACTCCGGACTCCTTCTCAGCACCGGACTGCTGACCACATAAGGTACCGTCAGACACCCGTCTGCCCTGAACGGCAGAAATATCACGCGCCAAAACCGAGCCCTCTTGCCCACGGCTTACCTAGCTGAAGGTACAGGCAGAAACTCTGTAGCTCCGGTCGCAGGCGCCGACTGCCCCGCTCCATTGCTAGCAGTAACGCACGCCAGGGGATTTCCTCTACCCAGCGTGACGCTCCGTCCAGGAGCGACGACTGAGTGACGACTCGGCAGAGGCTCTGCAGCTCCGGTCAGCAGACGCCGACTGCGCCGCTACACCGCTCGCAGAGAGCACACCGAGGGATCTCCTCTGTCCTGTGAGACGCCTAGTCCCAGGAGCAACGAATCGGTGAGCTGCCCTGGGCTACAGGTACCGGCGCCTGGCGCCTTTTGCACAACTTGGGTTCTACCATATAAGGACCTCTCCACTATAGTGCCAAGTGAAGCTCCGGGCCGTTAATCTTTACCCCAGTATACCACTGAGAGCCTTCCTATATAACTTAGGGGCTGTTACTTGCTGATCCCATATATTAAGTCACCTGTGGAGAGTGTCTAACTGAAGCCCCCTAAACTCTGAAAGTTCCTCTCACAAAGATATAGTAGCAAGCAAACGTTATTGGCCCTGCTGTCTCTGAGGACTGAAAGATATAGTAGGTACCTGCATTCTTTGAATACCCCCTGGTCTTGTTTCTGGGAGCAGAGGTTCGATTTGAAAGCACTGAAAAGCCTACCACATACCCTGTTAGAAGACTGAACTTTATGAATAGCTCTAACTGCCTTAAAGGTGCTGGAACTCCGTCTGCTTCCATATAACATCTCTCTGTGAGATCACGGGACGTAACGAATCTCCCGATCTGTTTTTCTTACACAGCAGTTAGACCCCTACACCGCTATTTGTGGTACTAAGCAGGAGGATTACCTAAAAAAAAAAAAAAAAAACATAGTACCTGATTTCTTTTGCACCTCAATCACCCTCGAAGAACCATGGGTGGCACTTCCAAAAAAAACCCCAAGGCACAACCCGCTAAACTTCCGGACTTTTTCTCCTCCATGCCACAAAATGAAACGAGATCTAAAAAAAAGACTGCAATTTCCATCAGCCCCACCTTCAGTATCCTCCCGGGCGGAATCTGTGGACCTCGAGCATTCCGAAGAGCAGGATCCCCAACCTCTAACAACTAGTACATTGCAGCGTCTCTTCTCATCGTTTCGATCTAGTCTTCAAACCGACATTAAAGAGATGATTTCGGAACTCAAGCAAGATTTCCAATCTCTGGCTTCCAGGACTGATCACATAGAAACGAAGATGTCGGAGTTTGCTGAATCTCATAATTCTCTTATTGACGCAAACAATGCCCTGAAAGAGGAGGTCCACCGTCTCTCAAATAAGGTGCTGGACCTTGAAGACCGATCCAGACGCAACAACGTCCGCATCAGAGGAATCCCAGAATCTGTTCTCCCAGACCAACTCAACAGTTATTTAACAGATCTCATGGCATTAACCCTCCCTAAATGTGCCACACAAGACTTAATAATTGATAGGATTCATCGAATCCCTAAACCACGTAATCTTCCCCAACAAGTCCCGAGGGACACAATTGCCCGCATTCATTTTTTCCATGTCAAAGAGGAATTTCTCAGAGCACTACGCAAATTAGACTCCCTCCCAGAAAGATTCCGATCCATCTCTCTGTTTCCCGATCTTTCAGCGGCCACTATGTTACGTAGAAAAGAGTTTCAGCCGTACACAAAAATTCTTAGGGATAAAGGTATCCCATATAGATGGGGTTTTCCTGTGAAACTTCTTATCTCTAGAGAAGGCACACAAGTCACCTGTACTACACCAGATGAAGCATACGCCGCACTAAGACATTGGGACCTTTTACCCCCTGCTGACTCCAGTCCAATACGGAAAAAACAAACACGTCCAGAGATGGTTACTCCCCTCTGGTCGGTGAAGTCATCTCACCCTCGCTCAACTGTGGCACCTTAAAACCATTGAAGTGAAAAGGGGTTCTCTCTGCCTGCCTGTTGCTCCTCTCGCTTAGTTTATTACTCTTATAGGAGCTCCTGCCTTGGGAGACAATTTGCCATTTCAATGTCTTCTGTCCCCACTCAATTGTTAGGCAGAACTGTCCCTGATGTTTCCCTTCTCCTAAGGGATATTTGGATGCGAAAGTTGTACATATTTCTTATGTTTGGTTTGTTACTTCTATGGCGGTGTTTGAACTCCTTGTTGTATCATTCATAGTGTACGATTATATTTCTCCCATTTAGGTATTATAATGGTTAAGATATTATCACACAATGTTAAGGGGTTAAATTCCCCCTTTAAACGCTCGCTTATGTGGAGAGAAGTCATTAAGTCAGGTTGTGATCTAATTTGTCTACAGGAAACCCATTTGTTATCCACCGATGCCCATCGTCTTCGCAATAAACACTTTCCCCATATATTTCAAGCACATTCACAAAACAAAAAAGCCGGAGTTGCAATCCTAATCAGAAATACAGTAGCATTCAAGCTATACCAGGCTATTACTGATCCCACTGGCAGATATATAATACTGATTTGCGAAATTAACTCAAAGCCGTTTACCCTCACTGCTCTATATGCACCGAATAATAAACAAATATCCTTTATTAGGACCACGATATTGGAGGCCAAAAGAATGAAGAAAGGGGGCTTAATTGTCTGTGGAGACTTTAATGCGGTAGTAGACCATATGATAGACAGATCGAACCCACGTCTGTCACCCATAGGTGATTTAAAAACCCTCTTACTTGAGGAAGATCTCCACGATATTTGGAGATATCTTCATACTACTGAAAGAGACTTCACTTTCTTCTCCCATCCCCACTTGGTCTATTCAAGAATTGACTTCTTCTTAGTAGATAAAATGATACTTCCACAAGTCACCACAGCCTCTATAGGCCAGATTGCTTGGTCGGATCATGCTCCAATTACCCTATGTCTGAAATCGAGTCCCCCCAGATCCCAACCTCGTTTATGGCGAATAAACAACTACTTACTCAAATCGCCCAAGAACGTTACATTTCTGAGACAGAAGTTAACAGACTTCTTTAATACAAACGTTGGCTCGGTCTCCTCTCCGACTACCTTGTGGTGCGCCCATAAGGCTTTTATACGGGGAGTCTTGATTCAAATGGCTAGTCGTTACAAGAAACAATTCAATCTAAACCTTGATAACCTTCTTAATAACATCAAAGTGGCAGATAACGAATTAAAACTAAATCCTACAAATAATAATAAAAAACACTTAGCAAAATTACAAAATGACTTACGCTCACTTTATCTTCAAGACTATGAAAGAAACCTAGCTAAGATGAAATGGCAATATTACTTGCAGGGAGACCGAGCATCCAAACTCCTAGCCAGAAGAATTAAATTCCAACATGCCAAATCTAAGATTGCATATATTACATCTGACAGAGGTGATAAAATTAAAAACCCTATAGATATTGCCAATCAGTTTGCCCAATTTTATTCTAAGCTACATAACCTACAAAAAGAGGAACACCTTCATACTCCTACAGATGAAGAAATTAATACATTTCTTTCCTCGGTAACTCTTCCCACTCTTAACAACTTCCAACTAGCCGCTCTTAACACCCCTTTTTCTGTTGCAGAGGTCCAGATAGCTATCCGATCCAGCAAATTAAACAAAACACCAGGCCCTGATGGGCTCTCTAATGAGTACTACCACCTTTATTCAGATACCCTGGCCCCCCACATGACAGCTCTGTTCTCTAATGTTGCTTCCACCCCAAACCCATCGAAAGAACTCTTTCAGGCGATAATTACCACTATTCCCAAACCAGGCAAGGCTGAGGACAATGTTGGGAACTATAGACCTATATCACTCTTAAACAATGATATCAAGATATATGCGAAAATTATTGCTTCCCGTTTAAACCTAATTCTCCCTTCCCTCATACACCACGACCAAACCGGTTTCGTCCCAGGCAGACAAGCTAGAGACGCCACCAGACGGATACTAGACTTGGTGCAAATTGCAGGCTCACTTAAGACAGACACAATCTTTTTGTCATTAGATGCCGAAAAGGCGTTTGACAGAGTTAATTGGAGGTATATGGAATTGACTTTGCAAAAATTCGGATTCTCGGGATTCCTGCTCTCAGCTATATTAGCCCTCTACTCCTCACCTACAGCTTCTGTGCTCACTTCTGGCTTTCTTTCTAGCCCCTTTGACTTAACTAATGGTACCCGTCAAGGTTGCCCTCTTTCTCCTTTAATATTCTTATTATGTATCGAACCACTGGCTGAAAAAATTAGGGCCAACCCGCTAATTTCAGGTATCAAAATACAAAATACCACTCACAAAATAAGCTTGTATGCAGACGACATAATGCTCATTGCTGCCAATCCCTCAATTTCGATCCCAGCTATTTTAGAGGTCATACATTCTTTCTCCTTAGTTTCATTTTATAAACTTAATAAGTCTAAATCTTACATTTTTCCAATTAATAACACATCTGCCCAAACTCCCTCATTAAAGAATTACGGCTTCGCCCGAGCAGCAACTTCGGTGGATTATCTAGGAATCAGAGTGACGGCAGCCCCATTGAGTACTTTAGAAGAGAACTTTGAGCTTTTGTATAGGGAACTGGATGCTGAAATAAAACGCATCGGTAAACTTCCCCTTACATGGGCAGCCAGGATTAATGTCCTAAAAATGTCCTCTTGCCCAAATTTATCTATATCTCCCGAGCAATCCCATATATTATCCCCCAACATATTATTCTTAAACTCCAAAGACTATTCTCAAATTTTATCTGGAATGGCAAAAAACCGAGAGTTAAAAAGGATCTCTTATTTTACAGTTACAAAGATGGTGGCTTAGCACTCCCTAATCTACGCGCCTACAATGTGGCGATCCTTTTAGAACAGGCACTTCCCCTATGGTCCAACAATGTCTCTACCTCTTGGGTGTCATTAGAGGGCACATCTTTCACTCCCTGTTTGGTCAGCTCACACCTCAGGGCCTCTACCTTAGGAGCCCCATCCCCTCTACCGGCACTGCAATCCCTCCTCGACCTCTTTAAATTGTGGAATCAATATGTCATTCCCAACTCATGGATAATTCTACAAAAAGAACAAATCCCATTAAATGTGCTTAAATGTTGGGATAATCATTTCTCATCCTCCTCCTGGACTCAGGTGCACCTTGGTACAGTAGACCAATTTTTTCATGACAATGGGGTCCTCAAATCATTTGAGGAACTCGATTTCTCACCCAATGTGTCTAATCTCTTCTTCTTTCAATATCTACAATTACGACACCTGATTCAATCAATTAATTGGCCCTCTACTAGAGCTACGGCCTCAGCTTTTTCTAAATTTCTTTTCCAGAAAAAAGGCTTCGAAAAAGGCCTCTCGATCATATATCATATGCTCATTAGTAGGCATGACTCTAACAAATTTCCCACTATGATTAAATGGGAAAAAGAACTAGCTATGGAATTCCCCCTGATACAATGGAAAGAGACACAATTAAATCCTCTAAAGCTCTCTAAGTGTTTAAATCATGCAGAGATGATGCGGAAAATTCACCTCCGATGGTACCTCCCGCCCTCACGCCTAGCTCATATATATCCAAACACCTCATACCTCTGCTGGAAGCAGTGTGGTCAACAAGGTACAATGTTACATCTCTGGTGGGGTTGCCCCCTTATTAAACACTTATGGGAAGTAGTATTCCACCTTTTATCCAAAATTATTGGATACTGTCTTAAACCCACACAGGAATTAGCGGTGTTAGATATAGGCCTATCTGACATTCCCCCATCCCTGAGAACGGTATTCTTCCATGGGCTAATTGCGGTTCGTACAGCAATTGCAACATCTTGGAAATCTCCACATGTTCCCTCAATTGCTGAAATAATTAATAGAATCAATTTCAACTGTGCTTGTGAATTAAAATTGGTCGACCCTCCTCATGTGTGTGCTAAGAAGAGAGCGCTGTGGGAGGCCTGGCTATCCTCCACATATAATACCAACACCTTTTCTTAATTCTTTTTTTTTTTTTTTCCTCTCACATACTGAAGCATTATACTCAGTGGACTGTAAATTTATTAACCGCCGCGTTGCATGTTTCTTCTCCTTTCTGTTTATTGTTCTACGTTTTATTCACTTTGTTGGAGGCACGTACCTCCTTTATGTAATGATTCTCACGTTATTCTGTAACCTTGCTCATTTACTATGCAAATAAAGAATCATATGTTCAAAAAAAATATGTGAACCAAGAGTCTCAAAGTTTTTTCATGTATGATAGATAGCATAAATGCTTCTTTAGGGATTTCCACGTAATGTATTGCCCTTTTTGCAGTAGTGTGCCACTGACAGTGGTGTGCGTGTGTACATGTATATATATATATGTGTGTGCCGCAGCCCTGCCAGTGGCACCCAGGTTTGCATACGTTTTTTCAGAAATGTTTTTTGTGCAGAATCATACGTTATATTTGGTGTTTGTTGATTTTAACCTATATGGGAAGGAAGGGGTGCCTCCATTTTGAGTTTCTGCACCTGCCCACTCTCACAGGCTGTCATAAGAAGTGCAGCTTGCAAGTCTGGTGTGTTTTCTTATTTTTTTCTCTCTGTATAATGGAGGTCGGTTGACCCAGTGAGAGGCCGTGAATTGGCTCTATTGAGAGGTAAGGATAGTGTAGGACTGCCCGATTTTGAGATCACGTTGAAAGTCGTGGGCAGCTTAAACATCTTTTGATCAAAATATGTGAACCGAGAGTCTCAAAGTTTTTTCATGTATGATAGATAGCATAAATGCTTCTTTAGGGATTTCCACGTAATGTATTGCCCTTTTTGCAGTAGTGTGCCGCTGACAGTGGTGTGCGTGTGTACATGTATATATATATATATATATATATATATATATATATATATATATATATGTGTGCCGCAGCCCTGCCAGTGGCACCCAGGTTTGCATACGTTTTTTCAGAAATGTTTTTTGTGCAGAACCATACGTTATATTTGGTGTATGTTGATTTTAACCTATATGGGAAGGAAGGGGTGCCTCCATTTTGGGTTTCTGCACCCGCCCACTCTCACAGGCTGTCATAAGAAGTGCAGCTTGCAAGTCTGGTGTGTTTTCTTATTTTTTTCTCTCTGTATAATGGAGGTCGGTTGACCCAGTGAGAGGCCGTGAATTGGCTCTATTGAGAGGTAAGGATAGTGTAGGACTGCCCGATTTTGAGATCACGTTGAAAGTCGTGGGCAGCTTAAACATCTTTTGATCAAAATATGTGAACCGAGAGTCTCAAAGTTTTTTCATGTATGATAGATAGCATAAATGCTTCTTTAGGGATTTCCACGTAATGTATTGCCCTTTTTGCAGTAGTGTGCCGCTGACAGTGGTGTGCGTGTGTACATGTATATATATATATATATATATATATATATATATATATATATATGTGTGCCGCAGCCCTGCCAGTGGCACCCAAGTTTGCATACGTTTTTTCAGAAATGTTTTTTGTGCAGAACCATACGTTATATTTGGTGTATGTTGATTTTAACCTATATGGAAAGAAGGGGTGCCTCCATTTTGGGTTTCTGCACCCGCCCACTCTCACAGGCTGTCATAAGAAGTGCAGCTTGCAAGTCTGGTGTGTTTTCTTATTTTTTTCTCTCTGTATAATGGAGGTCGGTTGACCCAGTGAGAGGCCGTGAATTGGCTCTATTGAGAGGTAAGGATAGTGTAGGACTGCCCGATTTTGTGATCACGTTGAAAGTCGTGGGCAGCTTAATCATCTTTTGATCAAAATATGTGAACCGAGAGTCTCAAAGTTTTTTCATACATTACACAAACACAAAAAAAAACTATACATATTAGGCATCCACATGACTGTAATAACATGTAGAATTAATCTAACAAGTTACTAAGTGTGAAATAAGAATGGTGTAAAAAAAAAAAAAAAAAAAAAAACGGAAAAATTTTTTTGCAATGATTTATAAGTGAACTTAATCTATTCCCCCAAAAAGTACGATTTGTCCCGAATAAAACGAGGCCTCATGCAACTTCATCATTGAAAAAATAAAATAGTTACGACTGTTGAAATGCAAGGAGGCAAAAACAAAAAAAAAAATGTGCTGGTCATGAAGTACCGTATATACTTGAGTATAAGCCGAGTTTTTTAGCACTGCCATGGTATGGGTGCCGGCGGAGGTCTCTTCTGCTGTATATGACCCCTCTGGGAGCGCATAAAGCTAACTCTCGAGTCACCGTCAGCATCTGGGTACTGCCATGGCCCGGGCGCCAGCAGAGATCTCTTGAGCTGTATGCGACTCCTCTGGGAACACATACAGCTGAAGATACTATTGAAAGTGCTCCCTTCTCTGCAATAGGACTGATTGCGGCCTTCCAGAGTATCCGGCACAGGCAGCATGCTATGTTATCATGCCGCCTGTGCCAGGAAGAAGACAGAGCGCCTTGGAGCAGCTGGGGAGGTGAGTACTTGTATTTTTTATTTTATTTTTAAAAACCCTGCCTAAACCTGCCTATGGAAGACATATACCTGCCTATACCTGCCTATGGGGAACATTAAACTGCCTATACCTGCCTATATAATTTTATTGGTATCCATTTTTATTTTTGAAATTTACCAGTAGCCGCTGCATTTTCCACCCTAGGCTTATACTCGAGTCAATAAGTTAAAATTTGGTGCCTTGGCTTACATTCAGGTCGGCTTATACTCGAGTATATACGGTACTTTTCAGGCGTTTGGCTTAAGGAGTTAAAGCATTTTTATGACTTTCTGCAAAGTCAAAAGTTTACATACATTTCATTAGTATTTGGTAACATTGCCCTTAAACTGTATGACTTGGGTCAAATATTTTGGATATCCTTCCACAGGATTCTCACAATAGTTGGTAGGAATTTTGGAAATTGGCCATGGAAAAATCAGGGTCCAGTATGTGTGCATGCCAGCAATATAGAGACATTGGTTAGGCCTGTAGACAGATTAGTTAGTATCTTATCTATAGTCAGGCCTTAAGCGAACATTTTCAGAAATAACGTCCGGGTGTGACTGTGAAACAAATCCTACACCGGTGTTGGTAATTATGTTCGTTGTTCTAGTTGGGAAGATCTTTAATTGGTTATTGCTACTCTGGGAATAGTGGGTACTATCGGAGGTTTGTAAACCCTTGTGCTAAACCGCGAGCACATTCTTGAAATATGCGTTCACATTATTGTTTCAGTTACCTAGGGTTTAAATGAGGCAAATACTGGTCCGCTGATAGGTAAAACATCGGTGAATCCAGAGAATATAGTAAGGCGGCACGCTGCATAGCACAAGGGTCCCAGTTTGTGTGTATGTGTACGTGTTCTTGAGGTATCCAGATAATATCCCTTTTTAATCAGATTGCTAGTCTGAACTGATGTTGGAATAGTTTCTCTCATCTGTGACTTCGCTTTATTTGGGAAGCCCACATGGCTTACAGAACACTGCCCTCTGGTCCAGTTTCCGAAGGGAGGGGATCATGCTCTTCTTCACTATGAAACAGTACATTCTGGCATTCATGGTTCCGTCAATAAACTGTACCTCCACACAGCCGGCAGCACTCATGCAGTCTCAAACCATGACATTCCCACCACCACCATGCTTGACTGTAAGCAAAACACACTTGTCTTTGTAATTCTCACCTGGTTGCTGCCACACATGCTTGACAACATCTGAACCAAATAAGTTTATCTTGGTCTCATCAGACCACAGGACATGGTTCCAGCAATCCATGTCCTTAGTCTGCTTGTCTTCAGCAAACTGTTTGCAGGCTTTCTTGTGTATCATCTTTAGAAGAGGCTTTCTTCTGGGATGACAGTCATGTAGACCAGTTTGATGTGGTGTATAACATATGGTCTGAACACTGACAGACTGACTCCTACCCCTTTAACCTCTGCAGCTTTGCTGGCAGCAATACATCTGTTCAATCTCTGGATATGACATACTCAACTTCTTTGGTCGACCAAGGTGAGGCCTGTTCTATGAGGAGCCTGTCTTTTGAAACTATTGTATGGTCTTGGCTACTATGCTGCAGCTCAGTTTCAGGGTGTTGTCAATTTTATAGCTTAGGTCATCTTTATGTAGAGCAAAAATTCTTTTTTTCAGATCCTCAGACAGTTCTTTTCCATCAGATGCCATGTGAAACTTCCAGTGACCAGTATGAGAAAATGTGAGTGTGAAAATGTATCACACCTGCTCCCCAGTCACACCTCAGACCTTGTAACACTCATGAGTCACATGACATTGTGGAGGAAAAATGGCAAATTGGGCACAATTTGTCCATTTTCACTCTCTCTCTCTCTTCTCTATATATATAGAGATATATATATATATATATATATATATATATATATATATTATAATTATATAGATAGAGAGCGTGAGAGAGAGAGAGAGAGATGGCATATGTACAGTATTTTATCTTTTTATTGACTTCAGCTGTCACCTATGAGAACTTGACACGGCCTGGTGCAGCCATCTGACCATAGCAATGGAAAGGACTATGCAGGGACAATTTGTAATATATGCAGGAGGCATGAGGGAGATCTAGCAGGCCTAGGATTTATTAACACAAGAGCAATAAAGATTACAAGCCATTAGCGACCACAGAACTACCCATCATTTACAGTTTTAAAGAATTCTGTCACCGAATCAGTGTCCAGATAAATGTAATCAATAATTCTAATCTACCACCTACACATTCCTTTCAACTGATACATTGTAATTATATAGATAGGTCAAAATCTGAAAGCATAATTGGAGAGATTTACTAATGCAATGACCCTGTTTTTAACTAATTGTCATGTGATATAATCTATCTTTGTGGTTTTCTTAAAATCAGATTTTATTGAAGAGCATTTTTCTTGTAAGATCTCCGTAACAATCAAGCTACTTATACTTTAGGACTCTCTGTCCAATAATAAAACTACTGACTTTAGTTAGAAAGATTTAAAGAAAATCATTAATAAACATTGTTCATAATTTACTGAAAGTAATATATTAATGAAAAATGAAAAAGGTCTTAGAGCTGGCATCTCAGAGATTTTGCCATTCATCCTATTGGGTCACACATGTATCATACTGTACATGACAATTTGCGTTTAAATGTTTAGCTTTTTAGATGTGGTATTTGATGCCAAAATCAGAAATAGATCATAATTGGAGGACACATATTCAGAAAAAACTGAGACTTCTTTTTGTTTTAAATCTATTATTGGTTTTGGCTTCAAAAATTGCAAGTAAAAAGCTAAACATTTAAATGCAGCCTAAAGCTTTGAGAATCTAACATGCTTATAGGGAACCTGGCACACAAATTATTCCACCCTTGCTGAGGACAGCACAAGCTAGTGACAGACATACTGTTTCCAGCGCTGTGTCCCTTAATCTGTAAGATGCAGCAGTTTCAGAGCATTTAATGCTCAAATCGAGCAGCCTGTTCTGCCATAGATGAGTACAGCTGAGCAGGTGTTAGGCCTGCTCACTCACAGCTAACCCCACCCACTCATGGCTGAGTAAACATGTTACTGTGAATAGGTTGAAATCTGTGAATCAATGGCAGGCAGGCGGGCTATCTATGGATGGGTGGGGCTATAACCTGCTCATAAATTAAGTGAACTCTTGTCTAGCATACTACCAGATTTGAGCATTAAATACTCTGAAACTCCTGCATCTTACAGAACAAGGGACACAGCACTGGAAACAGAAGGTCTGTCACTAGCTTGTGCTGCCCTCAGCAAGGGTAGCAAAACCTATAAAGTTGTTGCATCTTGTAACTTCTGTGTCTGAGCCAGCCTAAGAGGGCAAGGAGATGGTCATTCTTGCGTGGTGCTCCCTATTCATTTCTAAGAAAGTTTGGAATAGAGCTGAGCCAGTGAGCTTGACTTTGTTTGGAACTCCCATAGAAATTTATTGGGTGCACTAGGCAAGTACAGAGATCTCTGAGGCTGGTTCAGACATGGAATACAAGATGGGACAACATCTTTAAATTCCTAGGGCCACATGTATGAAAACTGTCTAGACTTTCTTTGTTAACCATAACAACCAATCAGAGCTCCGCTTTCATTTTTTCAGAGCACTATAGAAAATGAGAGGGGAGCGCTGATTGGTTGCTATGGCAACAAAGAAAGTTTTACACTTAGACACTTTTCATACATGCCCCCACCCCCTAGTTTTTATAGCAATAATGGTAAATAAAGCTGTATATAAGAGAAAAAAGCATGAAAAAGTGCACTAACATATACCTAGATTAAACCAAGGAGGATGCAATGATGTACAGATGTCGCAGGAACGATTTTGTCATTTGGTGCAACCCTTTAATCTTACTGTGCTATTTAACCCCTTAAGCCGAACGCCTGAAAAGTAGTTAATGACCAGAACTTTTTTTAGTTTTTGCCTCCTTGCGTTTCAACAGTTGTAACTTTTTTATTTTTTCAATGACGCAGTTGTATGAGGCCTCGTTTTATTCGAGATGAGTTGTACTTTACGGGGGAATAGTTTAAGTTCACTTAAATTGCAATAATTTTTTTTTTTTTTAAATTTTTTTACAGCATTCACATTAAACACTTAATAAATTGTTAGATTAATTCTAGAGGTTATTATGGTCGTGTGGATACCTAATATGTGTAGGGCTTTTTTTGTGTGTGTAATGTATGCACAATTATTTTTTATTAAATTTTTTTTTTTTACACTTTTGATGTTTTTTACTTTTTTTTTAAATCCCATGAAGTAATGTTTTAGCATATTCATATATGCTAATATATTATAATCTGTGTCAGTCTCACACAGGCAGTGATCTGGGCAGCTCACAGTCTGCCCTGATTACTGGCTTGTTACACAGATAACCCTGGGCTACTCTAGGTCCCCAGGGCTGATTGTGCAGCCGCTCCCAGGGTTCTGTCGGGTCACCGGGTGTCCCGATCACCCGACAGAGCAGGGAAACCCTTTGATTGCGCTGCGGTGACGAACTGCGGCAATTAAAGAGTTAAAGCAAAGGGGAGCGGAGGTTTCCCCCGCTCCCCGGCGCTTGCAGGAGCTGCACTGGGAACAGGGCTGTGTAGTACAGCCCCGTCCTAAGTGCTGCTGTGGCGCCGGGCGCCGCAATCTCCGATGTCTGCTGCAACGTCAAAAGACGTCGCTGCAGACGAACGACCTGAAATTCCCAACGTCAAAAGACGGTGGGCGGTCGTTAAGGAGTTAATGGGAAGAGCCAGCTGAAACATGGATTTTCCATTATTATAACTCATGAATTAATCTTCCACGCTATCTTGCCCTAGTGTACTTAAATATGCAACGTAAGGAAGGCAGTAAGGCACTGGAGCCAGTCATTTTTTTCATATAGAGTCCGCTACATTCACTGCCAATGGCATATATTTATGCAGGTTGGGGCTGCAATTACCCAGTGCTGAAAGATATAATAACCTGTATTATTTAGAGCAGAGAGACAAAGCTCAATTACTTGGTATGGTGGCCTTCTAAATGGGAGTAGTTGTAGAATTGTGACACCAGGCAGGAACATGTAGTCCTATAAATAGGAATTGATGAACTATGAAAACAGGGACCCTAAGTCATTATGTCTGAGGCTCAGGACCGACAGTATGTAGGCATTATATTCATTTTATAGGCTGTTTACAAGGGCAGCCTAATTAAAGCAATTATCCCAAACCAAACTCCAGTCATCATCCAAACCAATGAGATAGTTACCCTGCCAATCCAGCCTTACAAGTACAGCTGGCAGCCTCATCTGAAACCCCACCTTATAGCCAGTGATCTGCTGTGTGCTTGCTAACCACCAAGCTAACAATGACAGCACTAGTACTCCCATCATTGCTCATGGATTTTTATAAACAAATCATCAAAACAACATAGCTGCCAAAAAGGATTACAGCAAATTAGTAGGGAGGGAGCATGAACAGCTAATCCCTTACAGGAAGAAGCATCATTTCAGACCAAGAACCAAGCAAAATGCTATTACTATTATGTTATATTATATTACATTGCATTAGTTAAGGTAAGAGTGTACAAAATCAACCTGGCTGCAAATGCAAAGTTCCTGGCTCTGTAAAACTCCATAGAATAATAAAGAGCCAATGTAGTTATGTCCAGTAGCAGATGGCATCTATGCGGTGGTATTTTATGTCCAGGCACCTTTTCTACAACCAGTTGAAGAAGCAAGCGCTTGAATAGATACACAAACACAATTCCATAAAAGTTAAGACACTGTGTAAAATGTAAAAAAAATTAGAATTCTATGATATTATCCACAACAGAACATAGAACACATATCAGAAGTTAAAAGTTAGAGTTTTTCCATTTCTTAGAAATTGATGGCAGCAACACATCTCAGAAATGTTGGGACAGGTCCAGGTCTACTGTTGTGTAGCATCCCCTGTAGGATTCTGGCTCCTCAACAGTCCCAGGTCTTCACAGGATTTTTCATTTCATAATGCGTATTTTCTATTGGTGACAGGTCTGGACTGCAGCTGGCCAGTTCAGCACCCAAACTCTTCTTTTGTGAATCCATGCTGTTGTAATGGAACCAGTATGTGATTTAGTATTGTCTTGCTTAACCCCATTAAGCCCCAAGCCTGAAAAGTACTTAATGACCAGTAACATTTTGTAGTTTTTGCCTCCTTACATTTCAACAGTCGTAACTTTTCTTTTTATTTTTAATTGACGCAGTTGAGGATGAGTATGAGGACTTTTTTTTATACGGGAGAAGTTTTATTTTGGGGGGGAATGGTTTAGGTTTACAAATAAATTACTGCAATTTATTTATTATTTTTTTTTTTTTTTACACCATTCCCATTTCACACTAAATAACCTGTTGGATGAATTCTACAGGTTATTACGGTCGTGTAAAGTATGCACAATAACTTTTTTATTATTTTATTTATTTTTTCTACACTTTTTTAAAGTTTTTTTAATCCCATTAGGAGATAACTTTTTAACACTTTTTTATATTTAGTAATGTATTAGCATACATGAATATGCTAATACATTACCTTCTATGTTATACTAACACAGGCAGCAGTCAGGTCAGCACAGTGTACCCTGACTGCAGGCTCACTATACATACAGCCTGGGGGCTTCTCTAGGTCCTCAGGGCTGACTGTACAGACATTTCCCTGCTCCATCGGGTCACCGGGAGTACTGATCACCAGTTGGAGCAGGGAAATATGCTTTGATTATTCTGTGGTCACGGACTGCAGCAATCAAAGGGTTAAGCGCCGGGAATCAGAGGTTTCCTCTGCTTCCCGGCACCTACAGAGACTGCTCTAGAAACAGGGCTGTTAATCACAGATCTGTTATTAGAGCAGCTGCGGCACTAGGTGCCAAAAAACTTCTTTCTCTGCATCGACGGCTCTAGACATTGCTGCAGATTACAAACCTGCAACACCCAATGGCGGGCAGTCGTTAAAGAGTTAAATATGTAGCCCTTCCTGAAGGAGGGAGTATTTGCTTAAACTTTATATACTGCTCAGCATTGATAGTGCCTTGCAAGATGTAAGCTCCCCTACCTGAACCAAAATGAAACCCACATACCTTAGAATACGGGTTTTTAAAAATTATGCGCAATAAAAAAACGGATAGGACTGGACCCTTTTTTTTTCCTAAAGAATTTTAAATTTTGCTTCTTCAGAACAGTTTTCCATTTTGCTTTAGTCCATTTTAAATGAGATGTGGCCCAGATAAGAGAGCAGCTTTTCTGGATTGTGCTGTTATATGGATTTTCCTTTGCATAACTGAGCTTTATCCTGCACTACATGGCGAACTTTGTTCACAGACAATGATTTCTGGAAGTATTTCTGAACCTATGCAGTAATCTGCATGACTGATTCATGTCTTAAATGTAGTGCTGCCTGGGGGCTGTAAATCACAAGTATCCAATAGTGGCCATCAGCCTTGTCCTTTTTATATAGATTTCCAAAGTTCTCTGACTCATTTGATGATGTTATATATTGTGGATGGTGGAATATTCAAAGTATTTGCAAATTTATGCCGAGAAACATTTTTCTGAAATAGTTTGACAATTTGTAAAAATTTTTTTCAGAGGTTTGGGGGGACCTCGAATTTTTTTCCTTTAAAGGACTCTGCCTCTCTAATATGCTCTTTTTTTTAACAGGCCCAATGTCATTTTTAAAAATTGACCCCCCGTTGTTTCCAATTACTCCATTATTTTTTCCAGCCTTTTGTCCCAAACTTATTTTGAGATGTGTTGTCACCACAAATGTCTACTTTTACTTGAAGGGAAGTGTCTAAACAAAATCTTTTGTTGAAAAATTTTTTATTTTCTTTGGGAATCCCATGCTGTTTATGAACGGGTAACGTTTAACCCCATCCCTGTTATTTAACAGGTAATTTTAAATTTCCCATGCTGTCAAATGAAAAGGAAACTTTAACCCCTTGCTGTCTACAAAAAGGTTTTCTTTTAAATTTTCCAATGCTTTTAAAAAACTGAAGGGTTTAAATGAAATAAATTTCCTGCCATTAATGAAAATGTTGGGTACAATCCAAAAAACCCGTTTGGGGACGGAAAGTGTAAAAAGGGAAAGGGGAAAAATTTAAAAAGGGTTTTATTTCCCCAAATGCTAGGTCTTGCAAAAAAAATTTGGGGGAACTTGAGGTGTTTGTTGTAGGGAGATGTTTGGGAGTGGTGGTATTGCAAAAACCCATGGGGGAAAAACCACCCCATGTTTGGGCATTTAAAACATTAAATTTTTTTAAATCTATTTGGGAAAAGACGACCCAAACGGGAAAGGGGAGGGGAGGGGTGTCTGTATTTTTAAAAGGGGAAAAATTTTAAAGGGCCCAAATGTAAAAGAGGTAATTTCCAGGGCGGAGAAAGAAAGGGTTTTTGGAAAACATTGGGGGTGGAAATAAAAAGGGGGGGGGAAAATTACGAAAATTTATTATTTTTGGTGTTAATCTAGGGGACCCCCGAACATCACTGAGGAGATAGGGAAAACAGATGCATAAAAAAATGGGGCGGGCAGCAAGGCAGGAAACAGTGATAATAATGGGTGACTTTAATTTAAAAAGGCTTTGGGGATTTCAGGGGTTCTGGGTCAATTTAAAAGGGAAAAAAAGTTCCTCAACCCTTTTTGAGGTTTAAATTTTTTATGGGGCATTTTGTGGGGGGAACCCCATTTAAAAGGTTGCTCTGTTGGATTGGTAAATTTCTAACAAAGCAGAACTAGTCGGAAGGGGGTTCACGGTTTCTAAAAATCTTGGTAAAAAGTGACCTTTAATTTTAATTCATTTAGTTTTTAAAGGGAAAAAAAGAAAAACAGAGCGGGAAAGGGCCCAAAAACTTTTAAATTTTAAAAAGGGCCCAAATTTTCCCTTATTGAGGGATGAAAATTACAGGCCCTAGAAGGGGGAGCAGTTTTTAGAAAAATTTTGGTGATATAGAACCCAAAGTGGGGGAGCTTTTAAATATACTTTCTGAAAATTTATTGCAAAAATATATTCCTATGGGTAACAAGTATAGGCGACTAAAAAAAAACCCAAAAGGGGCCCCCCAAACTTCTTTTTAAGGAGGGCAAAAAAATTAAAAAAAAGGGGGCTTTTAAAAAATAAAAGTCAGAGGGGTCGAATCACCCTTTTTGAAAATTTTTGAGGCTTAATAAAAAACTGTTAAAAAAAGTGATAAAAAACAGCTAAAATTCAATATGAAAGGCAGGTGCCAAAGGGCAGCAAGACTAACCCAAGGGAAAATTTTTTTTAAGCATATAAAATTCCCAAAAAACCAAAATCAGAGCAAAATTTGGGAAACCCTAAAAAAAAAGTGCGGGGGGCTGGTCACTGGTGACCCAAAAAGGAAAGGCAGAGGGAAAAAAATAGGTTTCTTCGCTCAGTTTTTATAGTCAATGAAAATAGGAGTTGATGGGGGTGGGCCAAGTGCAGAAGGAGGTGGTGGGCCCGAACTGTTAAATTTCATCTTCTTTCCCATAATTTAAATTTTTTTCAGTGTAGAAAAAGTCAAAGCCAAATTAAATAAATGAATGTTGAAAAAGGCTCCCGGCCCCGTTGGCATTCACCCAAAGTCTTAAAAAGCCCCAGCTCGGTTATTCCCCTGTGCCCTGGGAAATGATAATTTTGAGATTCCCCCGGTGCTGGTTTTTAGTACCAGGAGACTGGCGGGAAGGCAAATGTAGTTCCCCTCCCTTTTAAAAAAAAAATTTCCTTTTCTTCCCCAGGAAATTTTAGACCAGTAAGTTTTTAAATTGTTGTGGGAAAAATTTTGAGGGGGGTCAAAAAGGGACTATATACAGGAGGGATGTTGACAAAAAAAATTTATTGTGATTGCCAGCATGGATTTACTAAGGACAGAAACTGTCGACCAATTTATTTTTTTTTATCAAGAGGTGAGTAGAAGTCTTGGGGGTGCGGGGCAGCTGTTTGGGTATTGTGTTTTAGACTTTGAAAAAGGGATTTGACCTTTTCCATCAAAAGGTTTTTTTGGGGGAAACTGAATTTAAATTTGGGGTTTGAGTAACGTGTGTAATTGGGTCAAAAATGGCTTTTAGATTTGTACCCCGGGGAAGGGGGGTGGTAAATGGCTCCTATTTGAGTGGTTCCCCCGGGGGAGTGGTGTTTCCGCAGGGTCCCTTTTTGGGCCCCCTTTTTATTTAATTATTTTTTAAAGTATAGTAGATGGGATCGATAGCACCCTCTCGATTTTTTTGCAGATGACACCAAGCTATGCAGGGTAGTGCCAAACTATGGAAGGTTTTCATAAAATTTCAAAAAAGACCTGGGGCACACTTTAGTGCTTTGGGGATCCACTCGTTGTTTTAGAAAGATTGGGGTTCTTGTAAAATTTTTAACTACAGAATGCATGCAATGTCAATAAAAAGGGGGTTTTAGAAACAAAATAAGATATTGGGGGTGTAAATTTAAAAAAAGGGATGGATCGCGGGGCAAGGATGGGAATTCTACCCCTGTACAAAGATTGGTGCGTCTCAACTTAGAATTGCCGTTCAGTTCTGGGCCCCCGTTTATAGAGAGATGTAATGGGGCTTGAGAGGGGTACAAAAAACGAGCAACCAAACTTTTTAAGGGGAAAGGAGCATCCCTTTGTTATGAGGAGGGGGTTGTTGAATTGAAATTAAATTTTTTTTGAGAAAAGAAGGGTTGGGGGGGGCATGTTTTTTATTTTAAAAAATATAAATGGTCCCCACAAAAAGTATGGGGGAGGGGAAAAAAATTTTAAGTGAAGCCCCCCCCCAAAAGACCCGAAAGGGCATTCCTTCGACCCCAGAGGGAAAAAAGGGGGTTTTAATCTCCAAAAAGGGGAAGACGTTCTTTACTGTTTTTGAACTGTGTTTTGTGGAATAGGCCCCCTGAAGGGGGCTGGGTCACGGCAGGAAAATGGGAGAGGGGTTTCAAGAAAAGGGTTGTTTTTTAAACCTTGAAATAAAGAAAATTAAAAGCGTGTTGCCATGGGAAAAATTTTGGTTTCCGGGGTTTTGGTTGGGGGCTTGGGGTCAGGAAAATGGTCTACCAAATGGAGCAGATTTGGGTTTATGCCCTTTTGGGTTCAAGGGAATTAACCGGGGTGAGGCTGACATTTAAAGTCCTTCTCTCTCTCCTTCACCCCCTTTTTCCCCCCCAAAATTGGTTTTAATTGATGGCCCTAAACTTTTTTTTAACCCTTTCTAAATTGTAACTATGAATTAAAAAAGGCTTTTAAAAATTTTCCAAAATTTTTTTGGATTTTTGTTTTTCTTTAAAATTAAAAGTTTTTCCCCAAAATTTTGGGGAAATTTTAGTTGCAAAATTTTATTTGAAAAATTAAAATTAAACTCTGATGAGACAGCAGTGATACACATTTGCGTTTTGTTTCAGAAAATGTTTGGCACTCCCGTTCCCCTAGTAAAACCGGTCTGTTTAGGTTTCTATGATTTTTTGGTTAAAATGAAAAAGTCCTGGAAAAATCTCAGACCCAAACTATTCTCCCAAATTTTTTGGCCCCCATACAAAGTAAAAAAAAACCTGAAATGAGCCTCTAAGTCACTTGACAAATATTACAGTGCTGTATAACAAGTGTAACTGTATTGTGCCTCCATTGAGCACTATATTATCCCTTAGGAGAAGTGTTTTTATTTGTTAAATTATTTATTGTCACCAAATTTGTCTTTTCAGAATGATTAAAGAGTATATAGTATTGGCAGGCATCTGATACAGTGAGATGTGTCAATCATTTCAGTTACTCACGTACACAACATGATGAAACAGGATTTCAGTAAATGGATGTTTGGGGAAAGGGAAAAAAAAACCACTGAGCAGGAAAAATTTTAAAAGGAGAAAAATTTCATCTTCCCCGCTTTTCATATCAATTTGCTATAGTTTTATAAAGATTTTATTTTAGGGCCCCATTTTCTGGGGGCATTGTTATCAAGGCTACAATTTTGCCAACAACAAATGATATCAAATGTGTAAGTGTCAATCGTATAACTAGAGCCCCAATTAGTTCCAAAAGCCATAATTTGTGGGGCAGTTTATTGTAAACAAACCCAAAATTTTTAAAGCACAAAATTTTTCCCAAAATAAGAATTTTTTCTCTTTTTTTAATAATTTTAACTTTGGGTGTTTTGCTTTTTTGTCTTGATTAAGAAAAAAAAATCTGATTAAAGTACTGCGGGCGAAAGATTTCCGCATTTATATAGAAAGTGAAATAAAACAAAAAATGTCAAGTCTTTTGACATTTATTCATGTATTAAAAAATTTAGTAAAAGCTTTTTTAAGGAGCACTTACAGAATACTTAGTTCCAAAGCAAACATTAAAAGCTTGAGAGCTGCTCTGAGGAGATTTAAAGAGGTCGGCACTTCATCCAAATGAGCGTCTTAATGACCTACTTTCCTGGATGCTTGAGTGTCAGATCAACAGTAATGTCTACAGGTGTCTTAAAATATCTGACATTGGTTGACACAATGGGTTGAAATGAATTTGGTGTGTACTGTGTTGACCACGTTATATTTTCCTACTGTAATTAAACCCTCTTTGTTTTCCAAAAAAGCCGCAGACAAGACTGACGGCTGTCTTTATGTGGTCACTGTGCGACGTTCTCATCACAGTCATTTTCTAATTTGTATTCATAAGCGTGATAACTACTGGCCATTTTGGATCCACCTTAATTTACTGATAATCGATAAAGTGAAATATTCTGTGATTTTTATAAGGCGTTTAGAGGGTCATTTTATAATACATTCTAATTAACATGCTGTAAAGCCCAATTGGTAGAGACTGAACACAAAGACCACCATGGACCTCCACTGCCCCTGAAAACAAACTGGTCTTACTCATTGAAAGGGTTGTGTTTTTCCTTTCTATGAAATGGGAGACACAGATATGCCTTTTACTTTAGTGCAGTGGTAATCCACATGCAGTGCTACTATTTGCTGTGGCCCCCAATCTGTTGGGAATAGACACACCTGTGTCTCTGTGTAAACATTGTGGGGGCTTACATTTAATAGAATGTGAGTGCATTACTTCAAAGGGAAAGCTCGCTGGTTATTATAGATTCTGTTTGAACTATGACAAGCTAAATCTATGTGACTGTAGCTTGCATTAATTAATTAATTAATGTCACCATGCTTTTCATGTGCCATCAGAGTACCCCTGAGGCTACCTTCACATAAAGCGGGATTACTATGGATATCCAGTGTGGAATAAAATAGCAGCAAAATGTATGAGATCAACCTTTGGTGTAAACTTTTAACCCTTTTCTGATATTTGACATACATTTACTGGGTGTGCATCACCCTCAAGCATCAGCATCACATCTTTTTGAGGTCCAGTTACCCACAAACCTGCCAATCAGCAGTAAGAGACTGTTCCATATAATGCCCATTGCCAGAAGGGTCCAGAACCAGATATCTTCTACATAAAATTGGGAAGGATGAAGTCAGTGGGCTCATGAGCTTCATACACTTTTAGTGACTGATAACTCTGATCTTGGTCAATTTACTAATTAGATGCCACAGTCAACATGACTGCATCATCTAGGCACCTTCCACCTTCCATTATTACAATTACGACCTTAGTCACCTAAGGCGGCACCTTTTGAGGGGTGGCAGCAGGGTGCACAACCAACCCTCACAAGAACGTGTGTCATGGGGAGGATTGTAGTGGCATCTGCTGGTAGTGACCTTGATGGCAGCAGCATCTGCTGGCAAGTTGGCGGCAGCAGGGAAAGTTAGATTTCAACTCACACTACACCGCTGCTTGTGGGGTAACAGGTGGATTGGTTTATGCAGGGTTTGGGGGCTTGTGAGGTAACCAGTGGGTATAGATGGGGTTATAGAGATGCAGGTGAGTTTGGATTATGTGGATAGGTAGCAGTTGTATACTATGTTGGTGCATGGCTTCACAGCACAATTGTTGTGAGTGAGAAGGGCAGGAGAGGGAGTACAAGCCACAGCTGCAGCACAATCCTTGGGTGATCCCCAGTTCCCCGGGACTGGGCCTACGAACTGTGGCCTCTACACCCCCAAACACACAATTGTTTTGTGCAGCCTAGTGCCTACACAATATATACCTGCCACCTATCCCTACACTCCAACCCCACCCCAACCTTCAACTCCACAAGGTTGTATATTGCGTTGGTGCTGGGCCACGCAACAAAATTGCAAAGGGGGGTGCGGGAGAGGAAGTAGAGGCCGCAGCTCATGGGCACAGTCATGGGCGGTTGGGAATCCCTCAGGGATTGTGCTGCGGCTATGGCATTAACCCTTTTGGATCATATTGTGTGGTCTGAACTAACAGTGTTAGTAATAAAGCTGCCTGGCAAACACCTCTCCTTTACTATTGCTAGGGCTTGGTGTCAATTAGTGGGGTCTTTTTTGGCACACCAAGTCTGGCACTAAACCGTTCTCACTATTACCCCAGTACCGAATGGACCAGGGGTGCTGGGGAGAAACAGGTTACCATCAGAAGTAGACCCTCTAATGTGAGGGTCCGCTTTAGGGATGGCTGTGGTCTGTTATTTTTATGATGGGAAAAAACCCAAAATCCATTGAATTTCACAACCTGATAGTATCAGGCTGCAGCTTCTGGTTTTACCTTGGCTGTTTGTTTTTTTTTAAACGCTCTATAATGCCCCATGCACGTACAATTTTCAGTCCATTTATGGTCTGCATACTAGCAGAGGCAGGCTGAGGGCAATCACTCCCGGTCTGAGTAGAGAAATGAGTACTCACAGATCTAGAGAGAGAGTCACCAGGAGGAGAGATTCAAAGAGAAAGCTGAAAAGAGAAAGACTAGCTATATAGGAGTTGGAAAGTGCCCTTTCTCCAGTGTGAAATATGTAATACAGTAAGAGTTATTGTTATTGTGTTCAAACAACTTGTGCACCAACACCTGTGATTCCACCTGTGATGCTAGAGGGAAAAGTGTAACTTGTAGCGGGATTAAAGCCATGGGTAAAGTCTGCATGACCCTAAAGCAGAAGGGTCTCTGTGATCACTTCCTTGCAGGGGCACTACACATCCCAGTAACACCAACGTTGGACCTAACAACACCAGGATCCACACACATCCGCTATCCAGCTGTACCTGCCTGCCTGACACCTGCATACTCCTTACGCTTATCTACAGTTTTCTTCTAGGCGTTTTTTAACTCCTTCCCACATTCTGATGTAAATGTACAAGTTTATAAGTGAGTCAATGCAACTTGACATACAGTTTTGTGGCTTTAATAGCACAGGACCCGGAGCTATAATATTTAGCCAAACTCCTGCTCCAAAGACCGGGAGTAGTGGTGAGCGATTATTATCGACAAAGTTGAAATCAGCACGGTTTATAGCGATAATTTAGGTTAAAATATGCGCATAATCTATTAATATCACGCCATTTTCGGCGCTTCCTGTCATTTTGGCAGCCAGCAAATCAGCTTAGAGAATAGAGCAGGGTGAGCTGTGTGTGCGACGTCATGACTGGGATGTGTATGGTTGTGATTGGCTGGAAAAATCACATGACCTCGTTTTACATAGATCAGCCCTTCCTGTTCTTGATCAGTGTGTGTCTGTGTCTCATAAGAGCAGGACGTGTGCTCGGTCTCTCTCAAAACAGCTCAGCGAATTGTTTTTCTTTTTTTAACACAGAAAATTTATTTCTTTTAGCGGGTAAAATTAAAACTTAGGTAGATTAGAGATTTTAATTTTTGGGTTAACTTGGGTGAAAATTTTTAAAAGGAAAGCATCAGCATGTACACCCGCGGGGGGGGGGGGGGGGGTACTAAAAAACCCAAAAGGGGGGGGGGGGGGGGGGGGGGGACAAAACAGGCTGGCGGGAAAGGGGGCCCTTTTGAAAGGAGAGGGGAAAAATTTTTGAAAACCCGGACTCTGCTTTGCCCCTGCTTTGGGAATGGGTTTTTATTAACAGTTTTTGGCCTTTTTTTGGTGAAATTTTTAGTTTGGGATTTTGTGCACCCGGGTACTTTATTTTAGGATACAGATTTTTTCTAGAAAACTGAAAGGTGTATTTGATAGGTTTCAAAACTACTTTTATTTTTCTGTACACCCATTTAATTAGGTTTTTTTTTACTTTGCCGCAGCTCAGTTTTGTTCAAATTCCCACCTTTTTTTCTTACAATAGGGTACAGAAAATTTTCTAGTCACTGCAGGTGTATTTAAAAGGTGCAAAAAAAACCCCGTTTTTATTATCCGTTTAAAAAATCTTAAATTTGTGTTTTTCAATTTGGCGCCCGTCCGCTTTGTTTAAAAAACCCATTTTTTACTTACAATAGGATACAGAAAATTTTCTAGTCACCCCAGGGGGTATTTTTTAGGGCAAAAACCCCTTTTTTATCCCTATCATTTAAATAAAGGGGTTTTTTTTTTTTACTTTGGTGCGGCCCCGTTTTGTTCCCTAGACCACCTTGTACTTTAAAAATTTTAAAAACAGAAAATTTTTTTAGTCACTGCAGGTGTATTTTTAGGTGCAAAAAAATGGGTTTTTTTATCCGTACACAATTTAATTAGGTTTTGTTCACCCTTTTTTTCAGGCCAAATTTTTTTTTTAAAAAACCCATTCCTTTTTCCGGATATTACCATACAGAAATTTTCTAGTAATTGCAGGTGTATTTCAAAAGGTGCCAAAACCAAAATTTTATTTAAACCGGGAAAAATTTCAAAAAGGTTTTTTTTTTTTTTTTGGTGCGGGGGCCCCGTTTTGTTCATAGGGGCCAAACCCTTTTACTTAGTTTTGAATCAGCAATTTTGTTTGTCACCGCAGTGTATTTTTAGGTGCAAAAAACCTTTTTATTATCCCATATACATTTCAAATAGGGTTTTTTTTTACTTTGGGGCGGCCCCCGTTTTTTCATAGAGCCACCCTTTTACCCTTAAATTTTAATACAGCATTTTGTAGTCACCGCGGTGTATTTTAGGTTTCAAAAACCACGTTTTATTAAACCGTACACCAAATTTTAAATTTCGGGTTTTTCATTTGGCACAGTCAGAATTTTTGCATTGTCAAAGGTTTTGGGGTCATTTTTTGCTGTGAAGTACGCTAGAATCATGGTCCTTTTTCGAAAAAGAAATGTGGCTTTTTAAGTGGAAATTTCTCCTCAACCCAAATTTTTAACGGGGCTTTAGAAAATCATTTTTTTTATTTTTATTTTTTTTTTTTTTAAATATTTTATTCTTCAGGGAAACATAACAAGTCAGGGGGGTATAGCATTATGTGTACATCTTGTTTTAAAAACATGTTTTTACCATATATAACCCATATCATATAACATAGATCTCAAAACTTTTTGGGGTTTTCAATTTTTTTTCCCCTTTAAAAATTTTAAAAAAAAAAAAAAAAAAAAAAAAAAACCCCCCCCTTCCCCCCTCAACTTGAACAATAACCCACCTATACTCCCATCATTCTTAGATCAATCCAGTTTTCCTAAATTTCCCCATAATCTGTTCTTTCAAATAATACTCCGTATAACTTGAAGGGTTTCTACCATTTCCTTCACTTCCCTGGTGCTGAAAGTTCCGGAAATATACGGTTTCCATTTTTTGAAGAAAGTCGCAGCACATCTATCCTTGTCTCTTTCTGCTTCTAATTTTTCAATAAAGAACATTTCCCTGAGACATTCAATCACCTCAGAGAAGTCATTTTTATAATTTTTTGGGGTCATGGTGCTGTGAGATACAGCTAGAATCATGGTCCTTTGGAACAAAAATGTGGCTTCTAAAGTGGCATTTCTCCCTCACAATTTTTAATAGTGGCTGAGAAGTCATTTTTATAAATTTTTGGGTCATGCTGCTTTGAAGTGCAGCAATACCACAGGTCCTATTATAAAAAAGTGGGTTTTCTAATAGACATTTTTTCTTCACAATTGGCAAAAGTGGCTCATGGGTCATGTTTTGAATGTTTGGGGGCCTGTTGCTGTGCAATGCAGCGCTACTAGAGGTCCTATTGTCAAAGATGTGGTTGCTAATAGACATTGTTCTTCACAATAGTCAAGAGTGGCTCAAGGGTCATGGTGCTGTCAAGAAACAGGAATAGGGTAGGATACTGTTAATGGAACACATATTGCAAAATAAACTTGTTTTTTACAAGATCTTTAACATAGCTAGCAATCCCCTGTAGTGAAAAAACCCATTTAAATACATTTGAAAAAAGAGAAAACAAAGAGGGTGGTGGGTTTCCACCCTATTTTAAAAATATGTTTTCTAGAATTAAACTGCTAAAAAACCGGCATGCACAAAATAGCTGATACAAATATTCCTCTGAATTGTACAAGGGAGGTACAGGAAGGACTGAAAGTTTGTAGGTTACCCGGGGACAGATATAGTCAATGTCCAGTTCAACTAAAATGGTGGTTGAAAAGACTCCTTTTTCCGGCACTTTTTAATCTGTGGGTCATGCAGGTTTAATGGTCATACTGTATAGTATGACCAGGTATAGTTAATGTCCAGTTCAACTAAAATGGTGGTTCAAAGACTCCTTTTTCCACTTTTTAATCTGTGGGTCATGCAGGTTTGGGGCTCATGCTGTGGCCCAGGACAGATATAGTCAATGTCCAGTTCACCTAAAATGGTGGTTGAAAGACTCCCTTTTCCGGCACTTTTTAATCTGTGGGTCATGAAGGTTTGGGGCTCATGCTGCGGCCCAGGACAGGTATAGTCAATGTCCAGTTCATGTAAAATGATGGTTCAATACATACTGCCTTCAGGCACTTTTTAATTTGTGGTTCATGCAGGTTTAAGGGTCAAACTTGGTACAAGACAGGGATAGTGAATGGTCTGTGACTTTTTTCTGTGACTTTTATAACCTAAGTGTGTTGCCTAAGATGTAATACGTATCCATTTTTACTGTTGGGGATGTTAATTCCAGCTTCCTCCAGCCTGTTTGGGTGTAAGAATGAAGGTGTTGTTCCTCTCCCATAGACTTTAATGGTCATCGGCGATAATCATTATCGACTATCGGAAATCGTCTTGATAATTGCCGATATCGACTATCGACCCGATGACGATAGTCTACGTAATCGCTCATCACTAGCCGGGAGCAGAGGTAATGCTGATTGCCACTGCATTACAATGGCAACCAGGAGCCTAACAATAGCACCCAGGTCTGCGGTGTATGTGAGCTTTTTAGACTCTATTGTTTAATAGGCTGTCTGAAAGTAATACAATGACATGCAGACAGTAATACACTATACTACATACATAGTGCAGTGTATTAGGTATGGACCTACTTGGAAGAGGTAAAATACAAAGTGAGCTTTTGCAGTTTCATCAAAATGTGCACTAAAAACCTCATGTGGATTTTCATATATTTTGTTTGACAGCAACAGATTAATGTGTAGCCTATGAATGTGTTGTCCAAGTCTGTAGTTTTTTTCTGCATGTTTGATAAGAAAAATAAACATATGATTTTGATAGGAAAAATAAAAATTAAGATTTTTTTTTCTTTTTACTGTTCCAACCACAACTACTTTTTTCATGTATGTTTATGGTAAACTAAATACCATTAACAAATACTTGTGGAAAAAACAAGCTACAATATGGCCATATACATGAAAATAAAAAGTGGGATGCAAACAAAAATTGCTGCAGCATGAAGGGGTTAAATATGCAGCATGTCAGTGGTTGTCTATTTTTTGTTAACTTTCCCTATTAACTTAAATGGGAAAGTGAAAATTCACAACAAAACCCAATTGTTGCAGATTTTGTTCCAGATTACCTGCAATTATCTGCAAATTCTTTAAAAAACAAAAATGAAAAAGTAAGTACACCTATTTAACATTGACACGTCCATAAACACCCAAGGTATCCAATAATCACATTATTTTATCGACATGATTAATGCTATAAATAGAGATGGGCGAATTTCTCAAAAATTCGATTCGGTCACTTCGCCGAATTTTCCGACAAAATTCATTTCGTTCCGAATTACTTCGGGACGATCGCCCTTAAAAAGCAGCTATTTCCAGGCTGCACAGAGCCTGCAGGGTGCTGTAGAATCGTTGTGCCATGCTTAAATATGCAGAGGGAGCTTGGTTTGGGCTTCATACAATGTTGTTGTTTTAGTATGACACGCAGATGGGCTGCCGCCGCTCTTAGAATCGCTTCACTATAAAATGCCCTGGGCACTTATGGGGGGCAAAACTGACCAAAAAACTGAAGCAGGAACGTAGCCTGATAAAGTCATGGCAGCAAAAGCTGGAAAAAAACAAACTGAGAGCTCAGGTGGCAACATTAGTGACAGAGTGTGGAGGTGACGGCGGCAGCCACAGCAGCATGAGGTCAGACAGTGGCACAATGACATTCTGGAAGTGGCAAAACAGTACCAGGCCGCAGAGTGGCACAATGACACAGTGTGGAGGTCACGGTGGCAGCAGCATGAGGTCAGGCAGTGGCACAAAGACAAAGTATTGAGCTGGCAAAAAAGGAGTAGGCCAAAGAGTGGTAAATGACACAGTGTGGGAGGGGACGGCCCGGAGCAA